>VUQS01074489.1:1755-25271 GCA_015108495.1 Heterochromis multidens | reverse complement strand
CCGCCTTTTTTTTTTTTTTTTTTTTTTTAAGTGGTCTTGAGCAATAGTTCTCCAGGATTTCTGAAGGTCTTTCAAAGATTTTCTTTGGTTGCAAGAACCAATTTCAAGATGTATTTTTAGGGACTAATAAAGCAGCCTGTCACAAAAATACATAATTTGTTCCCATTTTTTTAGTTGATTCTACAAAAATGCCAAAGATAACACAGTTTAACAGACATAAAATAGTATTTCTGCACCACCAAGGTGATTCCCAAAGAGCTATTAGCTGAAAACTTGGCTTGGCAGGGCGAGTGTGGCTCAGGTCTAGCAATTGGAAGGTCTTTGGATTGATCCCCAGCTCCTCCAGTCCATGTGTTAAAGTATCTTTGGACAATATACTGAACCCCGAGTTGCCCCTGATGCATTCATTGGAGTGTGAGTGTGTGTGTGTGAATATTAGATAAAGCACTTAGGCATAGATAAAAGTGCTGTATGAATGCGTGTGTGTAAATGGGTGAATGAGACTTGTAGTAGAAAGTGCTTTGAGTGCCCAAATTGAGTAGAAAGGCACTCTGTAAGTACCAGTCCATTTACCAAATCTTGGCATGCTGTGCAAATCTGAGGAAACTGGATAAGTGGAGGACAACAGAAGAAGTGGCAGGCCTAAAAGATTATCTATAGCAGAAGAACAGTACCTGAAAGTCAGAGAAAGAAATAGGAAAAATCCAGCAAAGACCTGACACAGGACCTGACAGATGCATCTGATCCTTCAGCTGATCTACTGTTCACCAAAGCCTCATCAGAAAGTCAGTGAAATGGTGGCTGTCAAGAAGCTGTTCTTTAGAAAGGGAAACAGGGAGAAAAGGCAGAGGTATTACACAAGAATTGGACTAGAAATCAGTGGCAACAGGTCTTATGGAGTTATGAGTCCAAGTCTGAAAGTCATTGATATGTATGAAGGAGGTCAGGAGAGAGATACAATAGTGAGTGTCTACAGCTATCTGTGAAACACAGTGGAGGCTCTGTTATGGTTTGGGGCTGCATTTCAGCCAGAGTTGTCGGGATCTTGTCAAAATTGATGGAATTATGAATACAGAAAAGTACCATCAGATTTTAATCCACCATGCAATTCCATCTGGAAAGCTATCAGTCATGGATTGGATTCCCCAGAGCCTGGACCTCAACATTATTGAAAGAGTGTGGGATCATCTTGACAGAGAATGGAACAAAAGGCAACTAACAGAAGAGCCTGAAGAAACCTGGAGAACTATTCCTGAAGACTACTTAAAGAAATTACAATAAAGTTTGCCTAAGAGAGTTCAGGCTGTGTTGGAGAATAAATGTGGCCATACTAAATATTGACTTTCAAGCTTGTTTTGCCTTATATATTTCCATTTACATTTGCACGTTTCAATAATTTGCTGCACCTATTTCTCATTTTCTCAGCAAAATATAAAGAAATGCAAGGTGCACAATACTGTACATTCCACACATTTTTCTGACATCTGGGAAGGAAAACACTAGAGTCCACGCTAAGACCTTTAGGCCATTACATCCCATCTAAACAAAACATATTGTTATTATTACAGTTGCAAACTCAGTTTAGGTCCTGACTGTTGGATAGTTATGATGAACTTGCCTATAACTTCACTAACTGACTGGGGTTCCCATCCCTGCATTACTGGCTCTAATTTAGTAGCATGAGGAAATCCTTCATCCAGCTCCTTCATAAAATATTAGGTATTTTAATGATGGTCATATGCATAAATGTATGCAAACACACAAATACGCACACACACAAGTGTATGTACACTTTTAATGACAGCCAAGCACCAGCATTCCTTTTAATATTCATATCTTTTACGTAACCTTTACGTAACTGTGGGACATGTGTACACATTTCTAAGTGCGTGTGCATGATCTGTGCATGTGTTTGTGCATGCAGGAGTGTTTGTGTGTGTGTAGTTAAAGTCTTTTCTCTGTAGTTTCCCTCATTATGAGAAAGCTGTTTAATGTTTGTCTCCCAGTGGAGAGGGGAAGGGAGTGTGAAACTGTTATTGCAGAGAGAGAGTGAGAGAAAAATCTAAGGGAGGGAGCCAGACAGACACTCCTGCTCATGCAGTATGATCTCTGAGTTGATGACACCCATATTTGCCTCGTTGGCATCTGTGCAGGCACCTACGCTGTGTCTCTGTGTGACCTCAGCAATATAGTTGCAGATGACAGGGGAAGAGTGATTGGAGTGTTTTACTTAAGAGGATAATATGGAGTGGGGGGAAGGGAGAGGTAGAGGAGGAAGAGTTGGAGGAGGTGAGAGATAAGAGGTGAGGATGAGGGGGGGCGAAGAGGTACAAGACGGTGAATAAAGAGGCTGAGGAGGGATGATGGCAGGCAAGGAAAAGGCAAAGTCTGCTCCCATCAGACTCTGACTGTACATAACAGTGACTGGAGAGCCCTCAGGATTGTGTGTGTGTGTGTGTGTGTGTGTGTGTGTGTGTGTGCTGGGCATGCTCTGTTGGCCACTGATAACCCCACAGCACAACTGTCACAGTCACGCTTTCACTCACAGTGTGGGTGCAGTCTGTGTGTGTGTCTGCATGTATTTTTCAGTGTGTGTGTCCATCTGCCTTTCCCTGTTGCTCTCCGCCTGCCTCAGCGTCAGTCTGTTTTTATATTCCTTGATACCTCTCCAGTATCAGAGGCCATGATTTAAAACGGCTCAGTGGCCACGTGGGGAGTCCACAGATCGGGAAGAAACTCAGAGTCTAGCACACATCTAACAGGAGCCTCGTGGCCATTACTAGTGCACAATAACTGAACAGCCAGCTGGAGTGCCAGGATGCGTCTTGGTGGGCTGTCACTGGACCAAAACAGAAAAGAGAAGTCTGAAGTGACTTTACTACTCGCTCAAGGCAAGTGAAAATGGGGCTCAAAACTGTGCTGCAATTTCAACAGCTAGAAGATAACCCCATGTGGAAACATGCTTATGATCTTTAAATGTATACATGTTTAGACAGTAAGGTTCTCAGTTGTGTGTCCAATGGGTTTGATAACTCGAGGCAAATGGAAACAGTGTAAATGACATCATTAAAGAAAAACATCCAGTTGTCAGAGGTGCTCATTAAAATCATTTTTCTGCCCTAAGCCTGGGGGCAGATTTGATTCCACTTGCAATTTTTATATTCACAGATATTAATAGCAATAAATATTAACAGTAAGCTTCAGACAGTTGTTCTCTGCTTCACAATTTGTAGTCTGCCTTGTATGTTGATTTGTAACTGATGTTTAATAATTACGGATCTAATGAAATGTCTAACAGTGAAACATTCTTTTAGAATAGCAGAGGACATTAAATTACACACAACTAAAGCAATGTCAAGGATGAATGCTTGACACTCATTTCCTCTTTCAGTTCTTTGATTTATTTTTATTTAACCTTGTTCACAAACTCTCAGAATCTATGATGGCTTTTTGAAGACAGAGCTGCTTAGCGGCCTGTAACACAGCCACATAAAGCATCACCCTATTGCCATTCTACTAGCTCGGTGAGGCTAGTAGAATGCTAACACGCTGATTTCTGTAGCTATCATTAGGAATAATTTGACATATCAGAATGCTATTGTTTGCTTATTAGCACTAAAAACAGTAGTGTTTAAGTTAATGAGAATAGCATTAGTTTTGCAGGTGATGAACAGATGAAAGGTTTGATCTATTGGTGATGCTAAAATTTGAAAACTGCTACATCATTCTCTGGGGATCAAAAATGTCTATACAATCAGATCATCATGATGGCACTACATGAAAAGGACCGTGAATATTGGCACTAAATATTCAGTACTCTAGCCTGGAACAAAATGGTGGACGAGCCACCTGACTAAGCCACCATCAGTTTTGGTGGTATTACTTAAAAAAAAAGTAATACATATTACACATTACTCGTTACTTTTCTTAAAAGTGATGCAGTATGTTACTTTCACCGAGAAAGTAATTTGTTACACTACTCGTTACATTACTTATGTGCTGCTCTGTAACATGACCTGAAATGCGTTGTCACACAATTACCAGTTAACAATATAAACCTGAAACTACAGTCCCACACACCAACACAAACCTGCATCCAAATTAAGACACACAAGATCATTCTTTCAGTGTTTAAGTTTGAACACAAAGCTGACAACACAAAAGAAAAGCTGAAATCCAGTCTGAAGAGACTTCAAAGTGATTCTACTGTAGTTACATGAACAGGTAGAAATGGATGCTACAATTCTACAAGCCTGACTGTTCAACACTGCTTTTGTTACCTGTTGAAGTTCGGACTCTGGCTGCTTGGCTGGGATTAGCAGACACGCAGCTTTAACATCAGTCTGGGTTCTTCGTTAGCTTTGTCTAAGCATGCTGTCTGTGCAGATATTTGCAAAGAGGCGAAATCGTGTTAGTATAATGCAGTTGTTTCTGTCCTGGACGCAATTTGCACTTTACCATGATTACATTACGTTCATTTTTATTGCACGAAAGGAAAAGATGCTCATCTTGTCCTTTTGTGCAATAAAAACAAACGTAATGTCCAACTCCTCAAAAGTTGTAGACCATGCTACCATTTTACTCCTCCCTGCATTTGAACTAATATTAGCTGATTGTTGTAAAAGTGTGCAAAAAAGAAAAAGGCATGTTTGATGTTTTTTTTCTTTCTATCCACCCGTCGTGCAGATAACTAAAGAACCTTTGTAACGCAAGTAACGAGATAATTGTTACTGTAATGTGATTACTGAAGTTAGTACAGTAACAGGTTACATTACTGCGTTACTTTGGAATGCATTACACCCAACACTGGCCACTATCACGTAACACAGGAAGCAATTAGCAGCGATGTCGCAACCAGAAACAATGGAAAGTCAATGACATGGCAACGTGACGTGAGTGAGTCTCAACTTTAAGGTGAGTGTTTGAAGTGCCTACCAATGAGAATGAAGGATACAACTGGCTGACATGTGACTGAGTGATAAATACTAGAGGGTTGCCTAGACAACTGGAATGCATGCTAGTGGATTCGGTGACAAAGTGATGCACGAGAGCAATTTGCTTCTTATATGGATGCACCTTAACTCATACAGTGTAAAAAGTACAACAACTTAGGACATGAGTGTCACTGTGCACTAAACCTTATCCATCCTACTCACACAACAGTTATTACTGCTTAATATAAGGCAATAGCTTAATATAGGCCATAGCTTTGAAAAGCACAGTTTATTCATTTTCATTAGCCGTCTTCTCACATAAATTCCAAACAACGTGGGGAGAATCCAGTCCAGCAGTGCACATGAAACCTACTCACTATACTGTATGTGATTCACCACACAACTACAGTATTCTGCTCTGCTGTATTCTCACATGGGTGGAAACTGTTTAATATGCAGTCAGGTAAAGCCTAGATAAAATCAGGACTGCAGTGACTGTGTGAAAATGGCTAAAGTGATACTCGACATCAAAAAATATCCTAATTAAGGTCTTCATATATGACTTCAAACTACCCTACTAGCAAACAGATTTCAAAGGAGATTCACCCACTAGGCCTTTAACTGATTTAGATCACAGAGAGACATCTAAGCAGACTGGTTGCTAAACAGTGACATTTCATGGGGAGACTACAACAATAAATGTTGCAAAACCTTCACAGTATCAGCAGCAAGTTTCCTCTACTGAGCACAGCAATACAACTGTGAAACTGTCAGTTAATTCTGGATGTACTGAATCAAATTGTAGTATTGATTCTCTTCATTTAGGCGACCTATTGATTAACTGTGGTAGCTGGACTTATTGTTACATGTAATAGAAACACTTTATATAACAGCAACCTACAGAGTAAACTTTTAGCCACTGGCTGAAACATCAATAGATGGCTTGCCATAAAATTTGAACATACCGCTCATATTCTCCTTCACTAGAGATGTCAGTTTCCCCTTCACCTCTTTACTTTTTCTATCAAAAGTAGTCAATGAGGTTTGAAAACTACCATGAAATGTGGTATTTTTGGAAAGTGTATCCTGAGAATGAGCTTCAATCGCACAACTTTTCTTCTCGTGTCATCACATGGTCATTCTTTGTGCAATTCTTGCACCTATGACCAAAAATTTGTTTTAGTTCAGTTATACTTGTGTTTGGTGTTGACTAACCAATGTTAACCTACTAACACAGTACCAAACTAAGAAGGTGAACAAGGAGAATGATCCACCTGTTAAACATCTGCATGTTATCTTGCTTAGCGTTTAGCAAGTAGCTGTACAGAGCAAGTAGCTGTACAGAGCAAGTCAGTTTACATAGCTCTCCACCTACATACAAAGGATAACCCAAGGCAAAGGCCGGCCAGACGGGCTTGAGTGCAGTCCTCCAACAGGCCAACAGCGCATTGCTGATGTGGAATATGCTATGTGTTTACTAGAATCACAATGGCTGCAGGATACAGTTTTAATTATTTTTAACACTCGGATTAAAGCCAGTCTGAACAAATATTTTCACTCCTGTTTTCTCCATGGCTGGGGCAAAGCTAAGGACCAGTAACAGCACAAACAGGAACAAGAGTTGCCAGCATTCCCAGTTGGTTCCACATGTTTTGGATGCTGTCCACAAGCATCTGCAAAGCTCTCCGTAGCACCAGGAAAAAACACTGTACAATGCTGAGGCTATAGTCTTGTTTTTATCACGTCATATTTTGTAGGAGTCAGTGATTTCAGCTGTATACTGGCTATTCATAGTTTTTAGAACAGCACTTTATAGGACAGTATCATTGGGGGAGTTTGCCACAGAGTATGTCTGCGGTCACCCTTCAGAATAAATCAGTTCATGTCTGCACTGCAGCAAACCATATCTGCCCCCCAGTTTTTCTGCCTGTGTGTATCTTTTCAATATAAGGCATACATGTCATGTCACTGGATATATAGCTAAACATGCCTCATGCCTCGCCTTTTTGAGATCCATGGTTTTTCTCTCAGTCGGAAAGAATAAAGACAGTTCGAAATCAAAACAAATTCTCATCTGGTGGTTTTGGTCTAACTGCTAACAGTTAACAGAAGGAAATGCAGTCAGTGAAACTAATGATAAGGATCATTTTGAATTACATATACTGTAGAAAGAAAATGTGTCACAGTTACAGATTAGATTTCGCCTTCCATTGCTTGACATATTCTTTGTACTATTATCTGTATTTAAATCCTCTCTTCCAGGAGTGATTCTTGTAAAAAGCAAAGTGCTCCACTTTAAAGATGACAAATACAGATCAAGCTTGATGTTGTCAGGGCTACCTAGGAATGCCATCTGTGAGTAATATTTTAAATAGAAGATAAATGTTGATGAAGCATGTGTCATTCTCACTTCAGCTTCCGTACCACAGAAGTTATTGTTTTTGTTGTATTGTGAAATAGTCTTTTCTTTATTTTAAACACTCACTCATCAACCAGATTTGCCAATATAAAGACAGCATAATGAAGCATTTTGTCAGCTTGAGAATAACAAATTTTAATGTGCTGTCAGGTTTACAATAAAAATGTAATTACAGTTTTGTCAACACACAATAGGAATAGGGTTGAAAAATCAGGCTGCTCGGTAAGATTCACATTTTGTTTAAATTTTGTTTTTCTATTACCTTTCTGAATAGGTGGTGATTAATTGTTTTCTTCACTCTTGCATGTCCAAATTAATTTCAGGATGCTCTGGAACGTACATGCACTAAAGTTCAGGAATATTAGGTACAGATACTTAGATTCAAGACATGTTCATTGAAACTAAATGGTTGTTTTCTTTCAGATTAAATGGTAGTCTAAACCATTCTGCACTCGTTCTGTTTCCTACCTTAGCGAGTGCTTTACAATGGTAGCTGAGCTTCTGTGCAAGCTGCTTGCCTGCCAGTGTCTTGCTCAAGGACACTTCAGCATGTAAAGGGCAGGAGATCAAATTGCCAACTCGGCAATTAGTGGACAACCTGCTCAACCACCTGAGCCACAGTCACTCAGATAAAAGTGAATAGTTAGTGAGTATAGTTCCGGAAAAATGTTCATCTGATTTTTTTGTCTTTCTGATATCAATATTATCTCATTCTCTACATTTTTGCTGACAGTCCTCATTGTATTTCCTGCCCTGCTGGGATTAGTGCTCATGTATTATAAATCATCTTCATTTCCGGAGTTACTCTCCCATGTTCACAGGCCGCTTGACAAAGCATCCTAATGTTTGAAACAGTTCAGTGATTACCAAACAGCCTGACAGCCCGGTGGCGGCAGCACAGCCAGACGAGCCCATCTTCCTTCTCTGCTTCTGGTCAGAGCTCTGCAGAGCTGATTGTTGGGGAACTGCAAGACATTTTTCAGCCTCAATGGCTGCCAACTTAGAAACAGCTCCCTGCAGTCTAAAACTGATGCAAGGTCAATTTAGTGGATCTAAAGGGCTCAGAAGGAGCAGGCCTTGTGCCTCTATGATTTTGTAGGTTAGAAACTGTCTACTGATCATTTCAGGATGTTATTCTGTGTCTAACTTCACCTCCACTGACTCTTCTCACATCTATACTATATCTGCTGACCTAAAAGAAAAAATTTTAACACGAAGATTTTTATTAAAGATAATTTTCTTCCTTAACTCAGTCAAGTCTAAATTAGAGTTATTTTCACGTAAAGTACAGTTTGTCAAAACATCTCTTCTTCTTTTTAATTTCTGCTATTAGGGTTTGTTTCCAATGTTTGCAGCTCCAAAAATCTGCTTTTGTCCATTTGTCAATTTTAAGAGTTGTGATTGCAAGGAAGGTGTATTTTGGAGAGCGTAGGAAGCAGGAAGCCAGGAGTCAAAACTAACAGAGGGTGAAATGTTTTTAGAAGTCCCATTTTTATCTCAGCTGCACAGTTTGTAATTCTTCTTTTACTCCTGCTTCACTGCTTCATATGAGAGCTGGGAGATATGCTATCTCAGTATTATACTGGGAAAAAGGCCTGAGACCAGATATCGAGTGTGATTTTGGTTATATTGATGTTTGTGTTTATGTATGTGTAACTGTTTGGCTCAACCTTCTTGGGTATTACATTCACATTATATTATAACCACCAGTTATTTGAGTTAAATTCACAAGGGGAATAAACCTGTCCTTTACTAGAGACAATACTGTGCATGTAGATCTGTGGCAGTTTTCTAAAGCCCCTTTCCTTTTTCAACATGACAGAGCACTTAAATTAAAGTCTATTTGCCTCTGACTAATTGTCAAACCTCAAATTCAGGAGGACCAGTGTGAATTCCATCCTGCCCGTAAAACCAGCTTTTTACCCTTTGCAGAGTTTCAAACGTGGTCATTGGAGTTTGACTATATACTGTATGTGTGATTTTATAGATTTGAAGAAGACTAACCTTGTGCAACCTTATGGAAGTACTACAAGTCCATGGGGTGCTTTGGTTTAGACTACAAGTCTTTTTATGACAAGTGGTACTCCTTGTCACCAATCAGTTTGGAGGTGCAGCCGTGGCAAGGATGGCCTGTTTTGGGGACCTCAGAATCCTGTGTCACCTCTCACAGATTATGTGGTTCTGTTGGCTTGGCTTAAAGGTCAGAACGTGACCTTTAATATGCACTGTGGTAGTTTTCAGCCAAGTGTGAAGCAGTCAGGATGAGGTCAGCACGTCAAAGTCTGAGGCTTTAGTTCCAGAAAATAGTGGAATGCTCCCTCTGGTTAAGGGGTTAATTGAAGCCCCAAGCAAAGGAGCTAGTGTGAGTAGTGTGAGATGGACAGGCGCATTATTGCAGGCGTTGTACCTGACAGTTCTGGTGAAGAGCTGGATGGCAGATCTTACAATTTACCAGTTTATCTATGTTCCAGCTCTCACCAATGGTCATGAGCTCTCAGTAGTGAATGAAACAGTGATATCACTGTTACAAGAGACCAAAATGAGTTTGCTCTGTACTGTGGCTGGGTTCAACTTTGGAGGCAGGATGAGGAGCTTGATATCTAGAGCTGCTGGTCCTTTGCATCTAAAGAAATGTCCAGCTTAGGTGGTTCAGGAATCTAATTAAGATGCTTCTTAGGCAACTTACCTCCACCTGTGAGGAGACTCTGGGGTACCATCAGAACGTGCTGGTGGGATTACAAATTTAATCCGGTCTGGAAACACCTTAGAGGAACTGGCAAACATTTCTGGGGAGAGAGAGGTCTGAAAACTCAGCTTAGCCTGCTGGCACCATGACCAAACACAGCTTGAGATAGATAAGGTGAACAAAATGAATGGATGGATAGAGAGCAAGTTTTTACCAGCAGCAAGTTTTGATTTATGGGCTGCAGTCAAATCAGTTAAAAGATGTCCTATTGACCCTATAAGGTCAAGAAAAGATGTAAGGTAGAAATTATAAGAACTTCAAGAGAATCCAGCTGCACTTATATGAGTCTCCTTAAATATGCAGAAATCGATATTATTGATGTGGATCTGTGTTCTTAAGATGTTGTTTCATGCAGGCAATATAAATGTGGTAATCCCTGTGAAAAATCTCACTTAATTAACAAGACTGGATTGGTCTTTTTCTTTTTTTTCTTTTTGTTCTTTTTTTTTTCATGACCACAGGCTACTGGTCACACAAGTGAAACTAAATGCTTATCACACTGGTTGCTCACCCTCCTGTCCACTCATATTCTCTCTTGCTAAAGAGATGATTCAGTTTAACCTTTGTCTTTATTAAGGCTTTCGGCATCTGTGCCTTAAGTAAAATTAATTAATGATAATCCTAAAGACTGGCAATGCAGCAAAGATTAAAATGAGGGCATAACTTATGCAAACTGAGTTATGCTACAATGTAAGCTTTACTTTGATCATTTTAATATAGCAAATATTTAATTAACGATTATGTTTTTCTGAATTTGTCTATTACAGAGTGCTTCACACAAGGCAACAACTTCCAAACAAGCAGATTTTACTACAGCAGTGTAAGGTTAAGAGTTTGTCTGTGGGTTAAGCATTTGCTTAAAGTTCGAAACACATCAGCATGTTAGAAAGTTATGGAATAAGATAAAATCATGTTGAAAGGGTTTTTTTGTGACTGGTGTGAAACTGTGTCAGCATTGTCTGCTTTCCTTTTGTAAAGACAGTACAATCTATCTGATGCTAAAGATGAACTAAAGCACCTTTCTTTTGCATTTTTGAGAATTCAACCAGCTCTAATCACGTCTGCTGCTTAGACACTGCTGGGTCATTTCATTAGTTAAGAACCTTCCCATGTAAATAGACTTTTCAACCTCAGTCATAGTCCAACAGCAGATTTCAGCCACTGATCACAGCCGCACAGCAACAACAAGACTAATTCATAATTTCATACAGGCCATGACCATGTTAATTATATTACCTACAGAATCAGTGTTTGCAGTTTCTTGTTAGCTTTGCCGTGTGAAGCGATAATGAGAGTGGCACTAACAGCACTGGAATTACATCCAGGTAGCTTCTATTTGTCTCATTACTGGAGACTACTGCATTGCCATGCAGCCTGTCATACAGAACAGTGATCACAGCGGGTAAAGGTTTCTGGTGGTGAAGGCTTTGCTACATTTGTGTTACTGTAAAGGAATGCAGAGTCTTTTTTTCTGCTTGCCTGATCACTGTCAACAATATCTTTTGTTGTCTTAGGGATTACATGTTTCTGAGGAGACATGCTAGCTGTAGTGCAACCCCTTAATGTAGAACTATACATTTTTCTCAACTTTAAAACTGCAATAACTGATTTTTTAAAATTTTATTTTATTTTATTGCCCACATGGGATTAGTGGGAAAAAAGGTTGCGGACACAACAATGGCCTATCATCACCTTTTAAGTTGTTACACTGTATGAGTCTCATTAAGCTCTGTTTTCACTGTCTCCAAGTCCTGAGGGAAATATTTGGCTCTCAAGCTGCTAAATGCTCCAAATAGCAGACTATACCTGTCTCCTGTTCAGTTTTTACACATTGTCATTTGATTTTGTTTTTGCCTGTATAATATATTGCTGCTTTAAAAAGAGATAAATACAGTATGTTAAAGCACATTTAGCCTCATTGTTACAAGCACTAAATTGACAATAGCAGAACACTGTCAGTAGTATTCAATTATGCATATGAATACACTGAAGATCTGAAAATTCCCTCTTTTTGTTAATTTTCTCATGTCACTAGCTATTATGAGATGTGATCTTAAGTACTTTGTCTTTTTTTCAGCTTTTTGTTTCTGTCTAATTTTAGTGTATTCCCTACCGTGTGATGCCTTCTTCTCTGTTTTAGCTGTGCTGTACAAACTACTGCATCTAAATAAAACAATGGAAACTGCCAGCGTGTCAAAGGCGGTGGTTAGCTGGACAAGGACTTCCACCCAACTTATGTTATTTCAAGTAATAAGTATTACAGAAGTGTCGCAGCAGGTCAGGCCGATGATGTCCTCTCCACAGACTAACCACTGAAATGCTGGGCTCGGTGCCATCAGATGAATGTCAACCAACAGAGGAGCAGGCATTCAAGGATAAGGATCTCACTCTCGGTCACCTTTAGTGGTGAAATTCATATGAGAAAAGTAAAGTTGCCCTTACCCTCTGGAGACTGCAGAGGCAACGCTGTTATCTGGGGTTCCAGATTCGGCCCGAGGGGCTGAGAGTCGACGCCTGGGATGTTGTCTTCTCATGTAGTTCAGCTCATGGTTTGTTTGGGTTGATTATCTGATGACACCCTATAATCCTTCACACAAGTCTGGTGTCTTGTACAATGCTTAAAAGCTTTACAGTGGATTACACTAAGAAATAAGGTTGGTAACCTTGCAGCTCTTAATCTCTACATTGTGAGCTTTATGGAGACATTTTTCACTTCAAGAGTACATGCATTTCCAAAACACTACAAATCCATTTATAAAAGCTCTTTGTGACCTGAAATGTATTAGTTAACAACTCCAAAACCCGGGCACTCCACCCTCTAAAAGACTTTTTTTTTAATATATATTTTATCTTAAGTGTGACTTTTAATTTTGATGCTAATAAATTTTGCTCTCATGCCAGCAATTATTTTTGTGCGAGTGAGTGCCGATTGTTTCCATTTGCACATTTTAGCACGCACATCTCCACAGGAGGTCATAACCAGCCAACCAACGGCATTAACAGCACTCAAGTGCTTTTCCTTTGAAGTAAGAGTATTTAAAACTGTCATATATTTTAGAAAAATGTGGCAATTTAGACTCAGAAAATAGCATATAATTCTTCAGTGTGTGGCCATTTCTAACAAAGAGTTATGCTTTGACTTCTGTTTCATGCAACAATCTATATTAAGTGCAAAGAAGGGGGAAAAAAAGCCTGAACGCTGGTGGTTACAGCTGATTCCCAAGGCTGCCAGTGTTGTAGGTTGACTGCTCCTGAGTTCCTCTGGAGGTGTTTGTGTTTAAAAAAGCACTGAAAACATCCTGCTGCTGTGAAAAATTGCTTCAAAGGGGCATTTCAGCAGCGTTGACTACTGTAAAATACGTCCTAAAGAAAACACTTTCTTTCTGTGATGGATCTTCGTAGAGGTGCATCCAAAGAAGACAGAAGAGGCAATATGTATGAAAATGAGCAAAGCAATGTTCCAAGGGGTTCAATACTTACAGAGAAGGGATGATGCAAAATACTACCCCCTCAATATTATTGCTCTGGGACACGCGTCTCTTGTCATGGTTCCCAGCAAGTCTCCTGGTATTAAAGATCTGTCTCCGTGCAGCAGGAGGAACAACAACAATATGATCAGACAGATGCATGTATACACAAAAGCAAGCAAAACCAAATACATAAAGAGGGGCGCACAGGATCTACATGAACGTTCTTATTAGCAAATACTACCCTGAACAATGATTTTTCAACTATAATTTAGCAACTGTAGCTAGAGATTAAAAGAGTATGAAGGTCACAAAAGTTTTAACCTACTCTAACAATTAACATAGCCCTGCGGCAGACTGGCGACCTGTCCAGGGTGTACCCTGCCTCTTGCCCTATGACAGCTGGGATAGGCTCCAGTCCCCCCGCGACCCTGAATTGGATAAGCGGAAGAGAATGGATGGCTGGATGGAACAATTAACATTAGCATGCCAGCTAACTAGCCCAAGAATGAAAATGTTCAAAGCAAAAGACAGAGTCATATTATCTACACTGTTTTCTGGGCTGTCAAGATATAGTATAAAATACCTGTTCAGAAACGGTCCTTGTTATATTTGGTGGTTCTTTTGTGTTTCTAGTTCTCTTGTTTCCTCCTGGCTCTGTCTTCTTGCTTTTCAGGGTATCTCTTAGTTTTACTTCCTGTTTTACTTTTTAAAAATAGCTTATTGTGGTTTTACATTCTACTCCTGGTCCGCTTCCCTCCTTTCCTGTTTGTCTGCCCTGCCTCATCCTGTTCATGACCCAGAACAGTCTTGCCAGAGGAGCCTTAGAGGTTTCTAGCATTACGTTATGCACACATTTCTTGAGAGTTGTCCACCATATTCGGATGTGACACAACCACCAGTTGTGTATTCCCCAACTGGCTGGCAAGTGGTTGCTGGTCGTTGCCAGTTAAAACTGGTTGCTGCACCAAAAACCTCCTTGTGATTGCTTTGATCACTACCTAATTGCTGTGGTCACTTGTATTTTGCATGGAAGACGCCAACTTGTATTGCAAACACTTGCCAACTACTAGCTGAGTGGTAATAAATCTTGAAAATGATGCAAAGCGGGAACAGAGAACATTTGCCTTCAAAGTAAAAGCCTCAGCGCTGCAGCCAGTATGTTTAAAAGGCCCAACATTTACTTTGAAAGCAAACGGTCTCCATTTATGGTTTGTGTAGCAGTTTAGCGACTGCTTAGAGAGTAGCTGTCGAGTGTTTGTAAACAAGTTGGCGTGTTCCACATGCAGACTACAGGCAACAACAGGAGCCTGCTAGCAACCAAAGCAATTGCAAGAAGGTTTTCACCAACTGGTCAGGAAATATACTTTTTTCCCTTTTTTGACTGGTGGTTGCCTGATGGTTACGAACCACTCTCTAGGCCTGTGTGACTGAGGCCTTATTCAAGTCACCCTATATTGTCAGAAGTCCACCATGGCAGCCAAGATAACATCACATGACTGCAAAACCTTAATAACAGAGGATGCACAGGTGTATCCTTTGTGGAAGTGTTTTTTACCTTGAAGATAACGCAGTGCTTTTAGCTCATTCCTGTCTGATGTACCATTTATATTTGTTTCTGTTTGTTTTTGTTTATTATAAAGTTTTATGTGACCTGCCCTGGGACTGCAGATGTAAAATAGCAGATTTGCTATAATCTGGGATGATTGCACTTTATATGTTTGGTATATTGATGTTCATTAGCAATGTGCTGTCCATGTTAAATAAATTTTTTAAAAAGATATAAACAAGGTTTTATACCAAACAACTAACCATTTATATTCATAAGTTGTTCCATTTATTTAGGATGAACAATTGCGTGATTGAACTTTTTCTGCACTTCACTTTTTGTGTTTGTGAGATTGACTGATGATTGATCTTTAAAATGGCTGCGCCAAGGCAAGGATGTCTCGTTTTGTTAAATGCTTGTTGCCTGGTGTCATCTCTCTTCCTCCATTCACATTTTTTGTGAGAGGGACTAAGATGCAAGAAGAGGCGGCCACGTACAAACTGAGAAATGAGAAAGGGGGTTTCCCTCTGGGTGGCGTGCTGGGTTCAAATCTTCCAGCTGGGGTCTTTCTGTGTGGTGTTTGCTTCCTCCCAAAGACATGCTTATTGGGTAATTAGTGATTCTAAATTGGCCATACATTACTGTGCAAAAGTCTCGAGTCACCCTTCATTTCTTTATATTTTGCCAGGAAAATGGGAAACTGGGGCAATAATTAATTGAAACATCTGTAAACATACATGGAAATACAGTATATAAAGCAAAAACAGTTTATACAAGTCTAACAAGTTAGAAACTGAAATTGGTTACTGCGTGGTGGATCAAAATCTAACTGTACTTTTTTGCATTCATAATTCCATCAGGTTTGACAAGATCCCCAACATCATCACTCCATAAGACCTGTTGTCACTGATCATCAGTCCAGTTCTTGTGTAGTTTGGCATACCTCAGCCTTTTCTCCCTGTTTCCCTTCCTTAAGAATGGCTTCTTGACAGCCAGCCTTCCACTGAGACCATTTCTGATGAGGCTTTGGTGAACAGCAGATGGATCAGCTGAAGGGACAGATGTATTTCTCAGGTCCTGTGTCAGGTCTTTGCTGGATTTTTTCCCATTTCTTAATAGGACATGACTTTCAGATACTGTCCATCTGCTGTAGATATGTTTTTTTTTAGGCCTACCACTTCTTCTTTGGTCGTCCACTTTCCTCAAATGTTTTTCAGGACACGCTGAACACCATACTGAGGTATGGATTTCAGCTAATACCTTTTTGGGAATCATCTTGTGGGTACCAAAATACTATTTTATGGCTATTAAACTGTTATCATTCGCAATTTTGATAGATTCGACTAAAGGAAGGGGGACAAGTTATGTGTTTTTGCCAAAGGCTGAGTTGCTGAACTGCTAAGTTGTCTGTTATGTGCAGACACAACATTGCTTCACCCCGTGAGTTAGCTGCCTTTTTTATGTTTACACACATGCAAAAGAAAAAAAAAACACTCCTGTGAATGGTCAGGTTTAAGGACTGGAATAAAAATGAGTGATAAAAGCAGCCAATGTCCAAAGAAAACTTTGAAAGACCTTCAGAAAGCCTGGAGAACCTTTGCTCAAGACCATTTTAAAAAATTACAACAGAGTCTGGCTCTTTGGAAGCAAAATATAAAGAAACGAAGGGTGACTCAAGACTTTTGTACAACACTGTAGGTGTGAGCATGAATGGCTATATGTCTGTGCCCTGTGATGGACTGGTGATCTTCCCTCCACACTGTGACCAGCTCGGAAAGGCTCCAGCTGTCTTTTTCAGATGGCCCGTGTTCCTGTGCTTCTTGTTATCTGCTCTAGGCCACACTCAGTTTGTTTCATTTACTTTTTGCATTTTTGTTTTTCACTTTATCCGACTGTGGTTAATAAGCTTTTTTAAAAAAAAAAAAAAAAAAGACAGAGCTCACCTTATCACTTTTTCACTGAATTTCTTTGTATGCATTTGGGTGCTCTTGAATAAGACTAGACAAAAATATTCACCTTGCAAGGACACCAGTCAGTGTTGATGTTAGTGAGTCCAGCCTGCCAGCTTTGGCCAAGCTTGCATTAAATTGAGATACATTTGCCAAATTTGTGGATTAATCCTGATCCTTGTACTTTTTTTTTGTTAAAAGTGGAACATACCTTAATATAACAATGAATGGGTAGTGTTAAAATACTAAAGATTTATATTAGGCTACATTTTAATTTAACTACTGGTGGACTCCAATGCATGAACACTGTTGTCTTACAGTTAGTTATATGGGTAACTCCTGTACTGTAACAGCTGAAACCTCTGTGCCTTCGAAATATTATATACACAGTCATCATATAGGACAGTTTCACAGGGTTTAAAAATTTTAGCTCCTTCAACAGATTCATATAGCTTCAGTAGGTTTAGTAGCTGATTTTGGTTACTTCTGTATAAACTTAAAGACCAACTGTTTAAAAAGTGAGTGTGAAATTTTAGGCGGTATTCCTGCAGTATAATCATTATAAACTGTATGCTATGTGAGAACAAAAAGCAGGTGTAGCATTAGTAAGGGAGGCGGAGCTCTGCAAGTCAATAGGAGGGCAAGTCTGATAAACTGTGCCTTCTGTCTCTTTCTCTGTCCTCTCCCTGAGCATGTCTCCCTCTGTCCTAGTTCCCATCTCCCTCTGCCTCTCTCTCCTCACTTTCTGCCAACCAGGATGCTGACAATAGCTTCAATAAAGATGAATTGAAATTGGCTGTGGCTGGATTTGGCTTTCCAAGACGTACAATGGAAGGAGCAGTGCAGTAATTATTACTCTGGATTCCAGCACACTGCGCGGCAAACTCATTTCCCTCTGTTCTTCCCCTTTTTCTCTCTGTCCCTGCCTATCTGTCCTTTTCCAACTGATTTTCTCCGCCTCTCAGGTAGATATTTCTCATCACCTCCCTCTGTGTCTTCCTCATTCTCCATTTCGGTCTGTCTTTGTTTCCCTTTAAGTCCCTCCATCTTTTTCTCCCCCTCTTTTTCTCTCTCCATTTTTTTCCCCTGTTCAACTCAGTACAGTCCATTATTGTTGTTTGCTAAAGTAGAACTATAATTTCACAGCTGAGGAGCCAGATCAGGTCTGGAGTAGTGATTAATAATCTGACGGTGAATAATGATTTCATCCTCCATATTCAGCTGTGGGTAATTATTCGCTGTGTAATCGTGGAATAGATTTGCTCAGGAAAAACAGACTTATTCAAATGTGAGATAGAAACTGGAGCGCCTTGGGTGTGTCGAGGCATCCGTGAAGCTAAATTTACATGGGTGGGCTCCAAATATAGGCCCGAGAATAAGATTAGAACATTAGTGTGGGCGTCACTTCAAGTATCTCGGGTCCCCGAGTCTTACCCGGTCCTGTGTTAGCCGCTGAAGTGAGGCACACTGCCTCCCCTATCCTGCTAATCACAACTGTGATGAATGTGTCAAAAGAAGTGATGCAAGCCATTTCATTCTCTTTGTCCTTGTATCTCTTCTGGTCTATAATGATAATGGATTGCATATATTTTCCTGATGGAAGTTGAGGGATCAAGAGGTGACGGGCGAAGCGACTGACATAGCAACAGGAGGGCTGCAAAAATTAGTCCTAATATTTTGTTGGTGTTGTTATGTTTTTTTCTTCAATTGGTCTCAAAGCAGCTGAGGAGCATTACAGAAAGTGTATGAAGCTGAAAACACTGTAACTCACAAGGATTCAGACACACAAAAAGGAAGCACTTGCTTCTGTGCACAGCCACAGATATTTAAGGCCATTTAAAGCTTGTAACAAAGCATTATTCACACTTTGCATACTTAATGGAGGCGTCTTGATTTACATTTCTGTATAATGTTTCTTTGTGTTTGCACAGCTTTGGTTATTTTGGATCCTGCTGAGGATGCTAACCTGAACAAAACTGTACAGATGACCAAAACAAAGGTCACAATGCAGTTAATCTGAGTTTTCATAGCAGTGCTTTGCAGTGTGTGTGTGTGTGTGTGTTAGTGTGTGTGTGTGTGCACGTTAATGTGGAGGTGGGTGTGTTTGCTCAGGTTTGGTTATTTTGGGTGTTGTCAACCAGACAGAGAAATAATTTTACTGTAGGTACAAGTTTCTCTATCTGGTTGCCAGGCAACCAAAAGCCTTGAGTTGGTCCACAAAAGGCATGTGTGTGCATGTACGTCAAGATGTATGCTCTCACACACACACACGAAAACACACATGCATATGAGCACACACACCTGTGTGCTACTGTGGTAAACATCCAGCCCTATCAGAGGATAAACAAGAGCTATCACCCCCTTCACAGTGTCCACTCTGGGGCTTGTTCTCACAGATCACATGCCAGATCACAAACAGTGCGTGCGTGTGTGTGTGTGTGTGTGTGCGCGTTTTTGCATCAGGGGGATTTTTAAAGTGGCATTGTTTAGACCATTCAGATAGTTCTGCCTGCCAGAGAATGAACAATCCTCTTCTGTGCACCCAGCAACACACTAATACAGATACAGATACACATGCATGCACGCTCCACATACTGTACACACGCTTCACATGTTTGTGCATAAACTCACACACAATGATGAGAAAATTCTCGTTACCATTCAGGCGTGGGAGACAGGCGTCAGGTTGGGTTTTTTGTTTTTTTTTTTCACCTCAGTATTTTCTCATGATGACAGGTGGGGTAATGGGCCATTAGATTAGCACCAAACTGAGGGGGTGCTTTCAAATGTTATGTGATGCTTTGTTGATAGAAACCAGACGCCGCTCTCTTCCTGACTTAGGCTTTTTTGCAGTATATGCCTCTGCGCGGTTCGCTCAAAATAAGGCCAATGATGATAGAATGAGGCAATCTCTGCTCTTTAGTGTGTGTGTGTGTGTGTGTGTGTGTCAGAGGAGAAAGAAAGGCACAAACACGGGGGAAAGGAATGGAGTCAGAGAGTATGTGTGTATGCATGTGTGGGTGTGTGAACGTGTGTGTGTGTGCTCATTAAAACAGAAAAAGAGGAAGGGAGGGTGAGAGAGAGGAGGGAGAAAAAAAAAGCTTGGGAGAGACAATCCTCTGTGCCCGTCAGCAAGGATTTACTGATGAAGAAGTAAAGGGTCTCTCATCTCTCCTTAAGATGTTCCCTCCTCAGCCTCAGCTTTCCTTACTGCCTTTTGTTAATTGCCATTGTTCAATACTGTAAATTCCCTTTGTCAGCACACACCCTGTGAAGACAGAGAAGGTTAAAATTCTGAACGATTTCAAAGAGAAATTTTGTTCTGTATTCTAACTGTAGATGGAGACTTCGAAACTCGTGCGCCTTCAACTGCAACTCTGTATCAAGTTGAAACAGATCGTCAGACTGCTGTTGTGCTTCTGCAACAGGTCAGACTGTACGACTAGCTACGGTAAGTGATAATGACTTGTAAAAGCAAGGTGCCAAAGATAAACAACACCTTGACTGGAAATAAGAAAAAATTATTCTTAAAACCACCCAGGATTTTGCCTGCATCTGTCATGAAAAGAAAACAAAGTCAAGAATATGTGTTAAGAATGCCACAGCTCCCTCGAAAATGGGATACTTGAAAATAGCAAGAAGGTAGGAATTTTGAAAAAAAAAAGAAAAAATCCAAAGCATACACAAAGAGGCTTTGTGTAAAAGGTGACTGTGTTACTATAGAATTCATGAGTGTTCAATACCAAAATCCCTCCACACTCAAAAATGTATTTTGCTTATTGTCATTTCAATCAGGTGTTCCATCTTCACTGTGCAGAATTTGACAAAAGAAGGCTGTTTCAGCATTCGTCAGCTGAAGGGGGAATGTTTTCCTGCGCTCAGTTCAAATCTGAGCTTGAAACTATATTTGTGTGATTTTTGTGACATTACATTCAGTTGTAAAGTCAGATGAGGTGTTTACTTTCTGGGTTAAAAATATTTTAACGAAGAAGAAGTAGTAGATGCTGTTTAGCAAACTCTTTTTAAAAGACAATTAAACTTTTTGCAGAAACACAAAAATATCATTCAAGGCACCGTGTGTTTACTTTTCTGAAAAGAGATCTAAAATTTATTCTTATTTCATCATTTTTATTTCTTGCTGACACTATGAAATATTTACAGATTTTTATAATGTACCTTCTAATGGTAATATGATTACCACACGCTATACAGTTGTAGTCAAAAGTTGGAACCTCAGTTTTGCTCACCTCAAGGAAACCAGCTCTGAAGTTCTGGAAGGAGGAAGGTAGTGAAGCTCTTTAGGTAAAGTCAGATCACCCGTGTGATCAGCTGTGTAATAATGTGCCTCAAAAGAGTGTCACACAATACTTGGAAGAGAGGTCATGTTCAGCTCATGGCATACCAGGAAGATGCTACTGGTATGAACACTTCTTTTTTAGATTTATGTTAAGTTACATTAGCTGTGTAGCTTGCTCAGTTTGATGCATGTGTGCATTGGTTTAATGCTGCAAACAATTTAAGTATCAGCTTTGATTTAGGTATTGTAAGCATATGTTTAAAGTAATGATTAAACATAAGTTTGTCTGATTTAATGAATACAGTAACCTTAAGAGTAATGAGATTATCGTATATGTTTTCTTTCTTTAGTTTATCAACCTAATTAAATGACTAACTAAGCAACTAATCAACTACTGCCATAAATGTGACTGGGAATAAAAATGCAAGACAGAAGAAAGTTGTCATGTACATCCTTTCATGTTATCCAGGCCATTTTAGAGTTTGGGTAGGAGCTGAATAGATCATTTTAAACTTGACAGTTGATAACCACTTGTGACAGTAAAGACAGAAGGATGAAAGGCCTGATTAAGGGAAGATTGTCCAGTGCAACATGCATGCAAAGCTGTAAATAAATGATTGTCTAAGCAAACCTTCACAAAATGGCGGAAGAGCTTTTTGGGAAATCTCTAAAGCAGGAAAGGACTCTGGGCTAAAAGTGCTTTAACCAAACTGGCTAACTTTCTTAGGAGAGCAGCACAGACTATGTCTGAGATTGAATTGCAAGAGGAATTTCAAAAGCTCACTTCTGAGGCTAGAAATGTTGGTGAGGCAAATGATGATTACTGGGTTGGCCTATTAGCAGAGATTGAAAGCAAAGGTGATGGTGATGAAGCAAAGCTTGACAAGCAACAGGAGGCTGACTTGGAGAAAACAATTACTGACTGTGAAAAAAGGTTGGAGGATGTCAAGAAAAATAGTGTAGACCAACTTGTGGACCAGATATGGTCATGGTGAGCTGAAAGCTGCAATCATGGAAGCAGAAAGCACTTGTGGTGATGCTGCTGCAACACCTGTGTCTGCAGTGAATTTGGCAGGCTATGAGGTGCAATTGACTTTTATGGGGAGAGAGGTCCAGGATGCAACTAAAAGCTTAGCAGCGTGGGAGCTGTGGATTCCAATAAAAGAAAAGGCTGAGCTAGAAGGCAGAGTGAGGGACTTGAGAGCAGCCTATAACAAGCTTGAAACTAGAAAGGTGGAGTTTGTCATAGCACAAAGGATTGCAGAAGGGGAGCAAAGTGCACTGATGGTGTCGGCAGCAACAACTATGGCAAGTACACCAGCCACTCAGATTACACCTAGTGTGAAAATAAAGCCAGTTAGTCTGCCCAAATTTCATGGTTGCAAAAGAAGTTTCTATTGGTGGAAGAAGGATTGGGAGAGCCTGCACAAGCAGGGAGAACCAACTGGCTCAGTGGAAGCAAAAAAGATGCAACTGTTAGATAGCGTGGATGAGTATCTCCAGAGACCTCCACCTTACCACACACACCACTGCTGAAGACATGTTTAGAGTGTTAGAAAACAGATATGGAAATAAATCAACAATTGCATTTGAGATAATTGAAGAACTGGAAAGAATTCTTGTCCTAAAAGCAAATCAACCAAGATCATTGAGTTGATTCAGATGGTAGAGAAACACCTACCAGCTACCAGACACTGTGCTTATATTCATGGTTGAACCAAGCAATAGTGTCAGATCAGACAACCATTTTAAGAGTCTCAAGTTCCTGAAAACACAAGAAATTCTGGAAAAACTGGAGCAGCTTGGAGTTGGTGAGAAACCAGAAAAAAGGGGAGAAGACAGGAACAAAGATACTGTAGAAGAGAGTCAGAGATTAATAACTAATGATTAAATGCAAAGTGTTGTATAAACACAGGGAGTGAAGAAGCATCATTGCATCATGGAAAGCCCCCAGCAGCCTAGGCCTGTAGCAGCATAATAAGGGAGAATTCAGGGTCACCTGATCCAGCCTTAACTATATGCTTTATCAAAAAGAAAAGTTTTAAGCCTGATCGTAAAAGTTGAAAAGTCATGAAGAAAATTATTGTAGAGACACTTATCTGTGCAGGAGAAGTGAATGCAGGAAAGGAAGCTCCTCTTGTCTGATCACCTTTTT
>VUQS01074488.1:12247-22601 GCA_015108495.1 Heterochromis multidens | reverse complement strand
CGGGTCCCGTTTTTGTTTGAGGGTGTGGCTGGGTCTGAAGTGCGCTGGTTTGATGAAGGCCCAGTTGGTATAACCACAAGTTTTAAGAGCTTTCTTTATGTGTGTGTTCCTTTTCTTTCCCTTCTGCCTTAGAGGGAACATTTTCTGCCCGGTGTTGCAGGGTCCTGATCACCCCAAGTTTGTGTTCCAGAGGGTGGTGGGAGTCAAAGAGTAGGCACTGGTCTGTGTGTGTGTGGGCTTCTGGTAAACTTCATTGTTGAGGCTTCCATCCTCCTCAATGCACACAGCACAGTCCAGAAACTGCAAACTATTATCCTTTGGATCTTACCTGGTGAACTTTATATTTCTATCCACCGAGTTGATGTGAACAGAGAAGGCTTCTACTTCTTGGGTTTTGATTTTGACCCAGGTGTCATCAACATATCTGTACCAGTGGCTAGGCGCTATCCCTTAGCGCCTAGCCACTCATATGGGGGTGGCTGTAGCTCAGGAGGTAGAGCAGGTCATCTGCTATCAGAAGGTTGGTGGGTTGATCCCTGGCTCCTCCAGTCTGCATGCCAAATATCCTTGGGCAAGATACTAACTCCAAGTTGCTCTCTGATGCATCCATCGGAGTATGAATGTGTGTGAATGTTAGCTAGAAAGCACTTAAGCACAAAAAAAAGTGCTTGTATGAATGGGTGAATGATGTATGATGTATGTTGTATAAAGCACTTTGAGTGCTCTGGGAGAGTAGAAAAGCGCTATATAAGAATCAGTCCATTTACCATTTACCACAGATGACTGACTGGTGTACCTGTGTCAACAGTAATAACTGCCTCCAAAGCGTGCATACAGTTTTCTGCCTGTTGCGGGCACACACACACACACCTGTGTTGAGTCAGACCAAGGCAGAGGCAGGGATTTAAAAGACCACCAAGATGCTACATACCTAACACACACACACACACACACACACACAAAGAAAAGAGAGGACCAGAATCTGAGCAGGTGGACAGCTTTACCAGATGGCAGCTCTTCTGTTCCACTGTTATGCACAGAGAGACACATCCACACACACCCTTTACCTTCACACACAGATGCAGCCCCCGTTTGTTCAGTGGGCACACACACACACACACACACACACACACTGAACTCTGAATAGCTTTCTGTTTAAATAACACCAACAGCTTCCCCCAGTCTAAGTTCCACGTTTACACATTTGTAGTATTTCAGCATGTTGGGACTAAAATTAAAATGTGTTAGAACTAAATGTGATTCACCATTAGGAAAGCCTTTTTTATGGCACCTTTCCACAGAAAGAGCAGCTGAAAGTGGTTTACATGAGACATAAAAGGCATTAAAGAAAGACAAGGCGATAAAAAGAGGGCAAGATTAGAGGAGCATCTCAGTAGAAGGCTGCAGTGATGCTGGGGAGCTGCAAACTAAACATTAACTGCAACTTCGAGTGTTCACAGATGAAGAACTGTTCCCGTTTCAGTAACCTTGGCATTGCCGAGAGCAGCTGAAGTGTGAAGTGCAGCAGCGGTGATGAATCAGCAGCGATGCATAAATGACAAATATGCAGAAACCAGTTTGACGAATAGTGTTGGAGTTTTATTTTATTGTCAGCTGTGTGTGTGTGTGTGTGTGTGAGAGGTTGGTTTTGCAGTGCAGCAACTAAGTGCGTCAACTGAGGAAATTTATTTCCAGTTGTGAAAAAATTTTATTTTCAATATAATTAAATCTCCATAATTAAGGTTGAAATTAAGTTACTAATACTCACTAATAAAAACTATCACCTTACAAATAATTCAAGAAATCTCTTTATGTTTTTCACAGAGTAAGTGCATCACTGTGTTTGAGGTGATTTAATATTTTAGATAAAACTTCTTTTGCTGTTGCTTTCCCAAAGACTGAACATAAGATGGGCATAGCCACTATGTTGTTTTTCTAGAGCCAGACATGACCATAGTTGGACAAGGGGGTGGAGTGATAAGTCAGCTACTGCTTGGTTATCAAGCTGCATCCATAGACTGTATGGGAGCATCACACAGACCCAGATACCTGCTAATTAGTGCTCAGTAACATCCAAATAAAATCTTAGATTTTCAGCTCAGACTTCTTGGACAGTCTGTCAGTACAATTAACCGCACAACAGCCATATTAATGGTCAGATAACTGCAATGAAAATGTTCCAAAAGGCTCCAACAGCACAAACATGGTCCAGAGGTCCAGTTCAGGGACGCCAATTAGCCAAGGTGAATTCTAGCAAACAGCTAGCAGCTACAGGTGCCTGTGTCGCCATCCACCTGTCAGTCAAAGAGGCCATTCCTCTCATAATGCAAACTTTAAGCCTTAATACAATTTAAACAGGTGAGTTGTAAAAAAAAAAAAAAAAATCTCCCCCACAATTGTTATAAAGGGGGAAATTAGCTATAGAGATCAAAACATATTTTGTATCAGGCTGTAAACATGTTTATTTCTACTCGAAAGTTGGATATTTTAACATGGGAGTCTATGGGGACTGACTCACTGCTGGAGCCTCTGCTGGACGTTAGAGGAACTGCAGTTGCTGGTTCTCCAGTGCTGGTTTCATTATTCAGGCCTGGAGGTTGCTTCTTAGTCTCAACTTTAAAAACACCTCTCATTTCCAACATTTAATATGTTTGTGCTACTTTCAAAGAGGTTTAGCTCATTAAATATGCAGTGTGGTGGTTTGCATGAGCATGTCGTGTACTGGAGTGAAATTCCTGCTCCAGTCCTGCCCTGCTCTGGTTTAAAAAGGCTTCAGTAGCAGAGCTTTCAAACAGCATTATCCCCTCTCTGGCCCCTCCTGTAGTTTCAGGGCAGAATTCCCCTCAGCAGGTGCTCGGTTAGTCATTCATTTCTCAATCACCAACATTCGGCAATCACAGCCTGTGTTTACTGGTCATATTGTGCTTTCAGAATGTAGAACATAACCTCTAATGTGTTGGAGGTTATTTTTCCCCTGTTTATGGGGGGAGTATTATAGTTAATGTGATTCAGTATATGGGATTTAAATGTTTTTAATATTTAATAAATGTGAGCCACCACAGCAGTCTTCATTCTCAGAGAGCCGTGTGAACTGATGCCATTTTGTGCATTTATGTGTCGAGCGGGAGTGGAAGAAAGACGGCGATTATGGAAGGGAAAAGGCAATATTTTCCTTTATTTTAAGGACCAAATGTTCCAACTATAATGGAGAACTAAGGACACTATCCCTTGTTATTTGGGCCTTATAGGATGAACATCATTTTTATTTTTTATGAGCATAGGATTTATTGGTTTGGTTTGAAAGTTAAAGTTAAGGAAATGAAATTAAGTCTGTAGAAGGCTCTCACAAGTATAATAAAAGAAGGATGTGTATGTGTGACTAAGTGTCTGTGCTGGTTTATGAACGTGTTCCTGCTTGCCTGTGTACATTTGTCGGATGGGTAAAGCATAAGGGCAGTAAAATAAAACTGACCCAGCGCATTCCTGGGCACTTAGCTGTGACGAGCAAGCGGCTGCTTTGGCGAGCCTCGTTATGAATGCTGATGCTGAGGCTAGAGGCTAAGTGTTAGGCCAAGGGGGCAGTAATGTTGAATCAGACTGAATAAGTGGCATTTTATTATCATACAGCATCAAATACAAGCATTTCTACGCGCCTTTAAAGGGGTTTTACTGCTCTGAACATGTTCCAGTCCAGAGCCACATGGGTCAGACACAAAGGAGCACATCGCAACACAGATGCATTAAATGTGACACAAAAGCTCATCTGATTCACGACTCACCCTTCCATCCCTGACTACATATCCCAGAGGTGCTCAGTGTAAATATTTAACAGAAACAGCAGCAAGACCTGCACTTTACACTCCAAAATTTATTGAATATTAGTCTCCATACATTTCCATCGGCTGCCAGATAAGGTTCATTTAAGAGGAAAGAAAATAAATTACACGGGCAAAACAAACTGGATCTGAAATTAGAGTTTGATTCCCGTGGGACAAGCTTCATCAGGGGACTTCATCAGCAGCATGCAGCAGGAAATTTCCTCCACAAATTGGAGACATGATCGATTTGCACAGGAATAAAAGTCAGCCGTGATCTCCCATCAGTTATTACAAATGAGCAGACGTTCGTAGGTGATATTAGACCTGAGCACATGGGGATACTCAGTGAATAAAAACACATCATATAGTTTTGTTGCTACTGATGCAATTTGAGTTTACATTTCATTCAAACTTTGGAATAACTATTTTATATCTGATTGTTTTGGCTGTGAGCACTTCTTACCGTGGGTATAGAAAAGGTTTTCAGACTCTTTTGCGCAGGACTAGTTTTACTTGGAGACTTCTACTAATAATAATTGTGGAGTTTATCTTTGATCTTAACTGCATGCTGATCCCCTTGTTGCTATTTTTGTAAGTTTTTGGTTCATAACTTGTTCTGAATTCCATTTATCTATAATTTTCTGCTTATATAAATAATACATAGAGGGATAAATCAGGGAACGGCATTGCAGCTCTTTTGTGTAGTGTTATGTTGCTATTGTAAAATAAAACAGGCATGATTCTGATTAAATCAGAAATAAAATGAATAGGAGAAGCTGGGGTGGAAGTGGGTTGCAAAGTGACTGGCAGAAACAGAAACAACGTTAGGGAGGATAAAGCAGATAAAATGCACAGTTGAACCATCAGCTGATGTGCTGAGATCAGATGATCATTCTCCAGCTTGACTTTGAGGCCTGCCCACTCCCTTTTTCACTCTGACATCATCAGCCATTTCTGGGTCCACATTCTCCTTCAGTTAAAAATCAGTTGGGTGCCAGTTTAGCTCATTGGGTGAGCAGGTGACCAAATGCATAATGGCTAGAGTGCAGTGGCTCGGGTTTGAGTCCAACCCGTGGTCCCCCCACTTTCCTGTCTGTCTTCACTGCTTCACTGTTCCACTCACCAATAAAGGCACAAATGCCAAACAAAAAAAATCAGTCAAACTCTAAAACACAACTGACGGTTAAAAAACAGCCCCAATTCTTTTAGCTCAGTGTGGCTGTCCTCCCAGGTGTTACATTAAGTTTAATATCCTTCAATCTAAAGGTGATATACCAAGTTTTGTCTGAAGGACTTCTAAAAAAAGTAAAATCCACAGCTCAAACAAAGATGGAAAGCTAAACAGCAGCAATGTTTGGAGGGTTGGGGAATTCAGGCTAGCTGGCATATAATGATGTGCTACCTGGTGGCTAGCAACAGACCTATGGTCAGGCTAATTTAAACACATTAGCATAGGGAGGATGGAGGATGGGGTTCATGTTGAGGGTCCCTGATAGAAACAGACAAATGCCATCAAGTAGCAGGAAGAAGATGCTGAAAACGGACCAAACTTCAGCCAAGAGAAAGTCTGCGATGATCCATCCACAACACAAGGTTAGTCATTAATATGTTGCTTTGTGTGGTTTGAATTACTCATTATGAAAAAGTCAGAATATGAATGCTAAGCTTAACATTATGTAGAAATATAATAATACAGATGCATATTATACATATTTAAGGGTTTCGAAACTATATTGCTCAAAAAATCAATTCAAGGAACACTTTTTAATCAGAGTACAGCATCACGTCAATGAAACTTTTGGGATATTGATCTGGTCAGTTAAGTAGCAGAGGGGGTTGTTAATCAGTTTGGAGATTACAGGTAGAGATAACAGATTCGCTGTATCTCCCAGTATAGTCTCAAAAGCATGGAGGAGATTCAAGTAGACAGCCAGTTACTCTAGGAGAGCTGGACAGGGCCATAGAAGGTCCGCTACCTGCTCCTTTGTGCAAGGAGGAACAGGATGAGCACTGCCAGAGCCCTATAAAATGACTTTATAGGGCAGGCCACTGGTGTGAATGTCTCTCACCAAACAATCAGAAACAGACTTCATAAGGGTAGCCTGAGGGCCTAACATCCTGTAGTGGGCCCTGTGCTTACTGCCCAGAATGGGGGCGCCCCATTGGTATTTGCCATAGAATACTAGAATTGGCAGGTCCACCACTGGCACCCTGTGCTTTTCACAGATGAGAGCAGGTTCACCCTGAGCACATGTGACAGGTGTGAAAGGGTCTGGAGAAGCTGTGGAGAACATTATGGTGCCTGTAACATCGTTCAGCATGAACAATTTGCAGGTGGGTCAGTGATGGTCTGGGTAGGTATATATATGCAGGGACCCACAGACCTCTACAGGCTAGGCAACGGCACCCTGCCTACCATTAGGTATCAAGATAAAATCCTTGGACCCATTGTCAAACCCTACACTGGTGCAGTGGGTCCTGGGTTCCTCCTGGTGCACGACGGCCTCATGTGGCGAGAGCATGCAGGCAATTCCTGGAGGATAAAGGAATTGATATCATTGGCTGGCAATCCAATGGAACACTTCTGGGACATTATGTTTCAGTCCATCTGACACCGCCAGGTTGCACCTCAGACTGTCCAGGAGCTCAGTGATGCCCTGGTCCAGATCTGGGAGGAGATCTCACAGTACACCATATGTCGTCTCATTATGAGCAGGACTAGCCTGCTGTATAATTTTTTCACTCTGATTTTCGGGGTGTCTTTGAGTTCAGCCCTTTGTAGGTTACACTCTGTTGCACTAAGCAGAGTGTAACGCTGACTAGCAGCAGACCTCGTGCCACCATGTAATAAAGCCCATTCCGAACTCACTACTTGTTTCAGTGCACTTTCTCATCCCTCTCCACAAATCTCCACCCTAAAGGGCGTGATCTGACATTATTGCTATTACTTCCTAATTCCATTCCCCTCTCTCTCTCGTTCCCTTCTTCAGCTCCCGCTCTTTCTGCCTTGCACCCGCTCACCTTTTGCTATCCCTTTCTTCTCCTTCTTCTCTTGCTGGTCTCTCTCCCTCTTTCTTTCTCCATCCTCACAGACTCTATTTCCTGTGGCTTTTCACGGGTCACTTGCCTCATTCTCTTTACGGGTCACATGGCTTTATCTTAGCCAGTCGGGGGGGGGGTAAAAAGGGAGGATTCTGGTAGTTTCTTTAATTAGTTGGTACCAGCCTGCTCTGCCCTCCTGATCACCCCTGCTAGCACCACTGTCTATCTCTTGTCATGTGAAGGGAACATCTGGGGGAGAGGTTTTTACAGCCGCACTACTCTGTAATTCTTTAACAAAGCTAGAAGCCACCAGATTGATTGGGTTTGATGAGCTGTGAAAAAAGAACGAGGTGAAGGAGGGTGAGACAGGGATGTGGACGGAGTTTGATTTGGGTTAGTCAGAATGTGAGCCAGAATAAGTAGGAGGAAGACAGAGTGAAAGTTGGTTTTTGTTGGTTTGTGACATACCCGGTGAGAGAGAGAGGGAGGAGAAGAGCCAGGAACGTCTGCTGTGAAGAAAGCTTTCAGCTTGACATTCACGGAAGTCAACAAGCCCGTCACAAGGACACGAGGAAGACGTGTGAAGTCTCTCTAATGTGTTAAATCATTCAGCAGCATTTTGTTTTGAGAGTTCACGGAAAAGTTTAGCATTTCAAACTGTTAGATAAGCAATCATCAGACCCGTTTCAAGTCATATAAAGTACAAAGCTTGGTTATTAAATCTATATCACGCAATCACATCTCACAGATTCCCAGTTTATTTGTTTTGCCTTTAGGCTCATAACTTTTTAAATTTCTGAATTCTGAAAATGGAACATGAACGATTTAATTTGTTGGCTCATAAAAATCATATAAAATGGAAAAATAGATGGGTGACAAAATAAAATAAAAACCTGAGCCTTACAGTGAGGGGATCAGGTGTACGCCATTATGCTGTAGGGGGCATTTTGCTGCCATGATTTGGGTCCATTTATCTCCTTATGCTTGGCCTACAGTACTGTGCTATAATCTACAACAGTTACCATGTAGCATGAAATGTAAGCACATATAACAACGATGCAGAACTGTGATAGATCAGTTTTGTAGTAATAAGCAGCGTAAACACAGTATGTTGGCTAGTACAAGGATATTTCTTCTATGACACAAAATGTAATAGGCTTTAATTGATGCTTGAGCATGCTCATGATGCCTTTTTTCATAGCTCTGACAGTCCATGTTTAGAATCAATTAGTTATTTCCTTCCTACATTTCAGTAAAAGAAATTATTCAAGATTTATCAGCTCCAAGTCCAACATGATCCCCTCAGTTTCACTCATGATGGGAGAAAAATGCATAAACACCAGTGCACAAATATGGCTCGGCAGGGATTCAAAACAGGACTCAAAATTAAGCGTTAGATGGAAATGTCATCACAAATCAGTCCAAAGTTATTCTTCATCCTATGATAAAAACATTCTATTGTGATGAGAGTGGTCTCCTTCCACAGGACACCAGGGCTCAATGAACTTTGATGAGGATGAAAATTATGTGAATCATAACAAATTTTAATGTCATGATATGCTGTGTGGCAGGCAGAGTGTGGACCCAAATGCAGGACACAGAAACAGACTTAACTTAACTCCAAAATCCCAGCTTTATTGCTGGAAACTCTTAGGAAAACTAAAATACAAAAACCAAGACAGGGCTGGAGTCAAAACTCGGAATCTAACAGGAAACATGGAACGAGGGAGCACACAGCTAGAGGGAGGACACAACTAAGAACAAAGGGAGACTGAGACAATAAATACACACGCAGGATAACGAGAGGATGGGAAACAGGAGGGAACACAACTGACAACAATCAAGTGAGACAAGACAAAGGAAGCAAAACTAAACACATCGCACACGAGACGAAGACTAGCAAAATAAAACAGGAAACAACACTGTGACAGAGACTAAGCCATACAAATTTGACACAGACAGAAAGGTAAAACAGTCATAACTGACAAGACTAACTTAACACGGAAGACACTAAAGGACAAACACAGACGAGACTACAGGAACAGGAAGGGGATGTTAAGGAACTAATAAACCTAAAGTCAAACTATGAGTAAACTAGAGACATAAATAATACAAAAGGGAACCAATACAGGAAACGGAAAAACTCATAGGCACAGGGAATCCAAAACATTAACAGAAACTAAGAACCTAAACCACTTCTCAAAACCAAAGAATAATGAATTAACAAAACTCAAAAGTCCAATTACAAAATGCTGTGTCACAGCCCCAGGATAATGACATCTAAATCTGAACAATCACATCAGTTGTTTGTTATCCCTCCTTTTTTCTGTTTAACGAACAGAAAATAAGAGTGAGAGAATAGAGATAATTTTTAAGTTTTGCTTTCCTTGTTTGGTTCAGTCACATGTAAAGTGGAAGGACCAGAAGCCAAATCTGGGAGTTTATATATTTTAATCCATCCCACCTATCAGTTAAAGTTCTACACAGTTTCAGTGGTCCCTCGTGCACACACCAAACAGTTATGGGGTCATTTCTGGGGTTATAAAGGCTTCAGAAAGCTGATGAACCAGAAAAAAAGGCATGCAGCTACACCAAAAAGTTTCTTGAGATAAATCTAAAAGTTACCAATCTGGTAAATTTTCATCAAAGCAGAGGAACTGGCTGATTCAGGTAGGCCTTGCAATTTGTAGGTTTTTATGTGTATCCAGTTTCATGCCAAAACACCCACGGAAATGTTTTCTTTTTTTAATTCAGTTTTTTTACACAGGTATACTATTACGGGTTATGGAGAGTTGGCTTTATATTAGCCGACTTACACAAGTCAGCTAATATAGAGCCAACTCTGGGCCTGGCTCTAGGGCGGGGCCCCTGTAACCCTAATCCAGGTGAGGTAGCATGGTCTGTTGTTGATTTTTCTTGTGAATCACACTTAGTCTGGCCTTTCACATAGGACCAGTTTGCCTAGGAAGACCCTAAATTGCCCCCAACAACATAGCTCCTATGATCACTAGGGCACACAAATGAAAGCTAGTATTTTATTTGTCCTAGCACTAATTGCCAAATATGTGTGTCTGTGTGATGCAGCAATACACTTTATGGGCACATTCTGGATTTTCAGGTAAACATGGACACTTCTTACTCACAAAAAAAATTAAAAAACATATGTTGGAAATCAAAACGTTACATTGAAGCTTGAAAATATGGAGTCCAGAAACCAGTGGGTGACTCCACAGTGGCTACATCCATATTTTATATACAGTTTATGGTAGTAACACTAGTTCAATAATCACTCTGCTCCTTACTCTGTTTTTTGGTGTTCACCAGTTAAACTCAGACCTTATCCTGCCTAGCAAGATATATATATATACATATATATATATATATATATATATATATATATATACACACACACACATATATATAAAAACACTTTTATTACTGAGCACTCCAAGTACTTTTAGGCTATGTTAACCCAATTTTTTGTTCTATTTTTT
>VUQS01074488.1:1608-12227 GCA_015108495.1 Heterochromis multidens | reverse complement strand
TATCTTTGTCTAATATGAAAATTTGTGTGATGATCTGAAACATGTAAGTGTGACAAATATGCAAAAAACTAAGAAATCAGGAAGGAGGCAATAACTTTTTCACACCACTGTGTGTATATACATACATACATATATATATATATATATATATATACATATATATATATACATATATATATATATATATATATATATATATATATATATATATATACACACACACACATATATATAAAAACACTTTTATTACTGAGCACTCCAAGTACTTTTAGGCTATGTTAACCCAATTTTTTGTTCTATTTTTTTTCTTCTTCATGCAGAAAACACACATCAATGAATGCACAGGGGGGCGGTTTGGGGGTTCAGCATCTTAGCCAGGAACACTTGCTGGAAAATGCTGGCAACACTCCAGTTAGTAGACCAGAATGTGCTTAAGTCAGGGTCAACTTTTAAAAAGTTGTTTTTGAAGGCTGAAGTGATGGAGATATTTTCACTGTCCTCTGTGCAGGTCTTCAATAGTGCAGGGGTGATTTATTGCTCATGTACAATTCATGCAGAGAGAAAAGCAACACAGTTGCTTGTTAGTTCAGCAGTGACAGCTCTGTTAGGAGGCATGTTCCTTATTATCTGTCAATTGTCCCTTTAATTGACATTCAGTTTATTTTAATCCATAACTGCATGTCAGTGATGTTGCTTTGTCCTCTGCCATGGCAAAACTCGTTCTTTGGTTGATTCAGCTCGTCATGGCAACCAAATGTCAGCGAGTTGCTAATAATATCAGTGACCTTAGAGGCTCTGGCTCTGCTTGCAGAACTGTAAGAAGGGGCTAATTTTTCCAGTTCGACAGAGTTGGACCGCTGATTGAGGATTTTAAGGTTGGATCGAGTTAACTCTGGAGCGCTGAGGAAGTCACAGCTGTCTTCCAGGCAACAGCGTTCACTGTTTTCTGTGCACTGTGTAACAGATAAGACAGCTGGTCCGCATTAATATGCAACATTAAGCTATTAAACAGCTCCATCAGTTATCCACAGTGTGAGGAACACAGTTTTCTTTCTTCATGATACTGGGAACCAGGACTACTGCAGCGTGTAAGGGAGGGTCTGTGGGAAAAGCAAACCAGCTGAGTCATGCTTTATTAGCAGGCCGTGTCCTCCTAACTACAGATCATGGATACTCTCTTTTAATGCAGACTATAAAGCTGCACAATGGTGCTATTTTTAATTATAATATTTATTACAGTATTAAAGTGTAATTCCCATCATTTAATAACCCCTTTACCTCCTGGCCAGGTTATTGAAACTGTTTTGGTCTCTGTAACTAATTTCCCCCTTCAAAACAACTGTGTCGGGGAGATTTTCTTTTTACAACTCACCTGTTTAAACTGTATTAAGGCTTAAAGTTTGCATTATTAGCCTCTTTGACTGACAGGTGGATGGCGACACAGGCGGCTGTAGCTGCTAGCTGTCTCTTAGGCTTCACCTCAGCTAATTGGAGTCCCTGTACTGAACCTCTGGACCGTGTTTGTGCTGTTGGAGCCTTCTGGAGCATTTTTAATGCAATTATCTGACCAATAATATGGCTGCTGTGCGGTTAATTGTACTAACGGACTGTCCAAGAAGTCTGAACTCCAGTTTTGGAGAGTGAAATTCTAGGATTTTATTTGGATGTTACTGAGCACTCATGGATCACGGTAGTGGCCAAAATCCAAATACTGAAGCTTCAAATTGTGGAAGCCAAAAAAGAAAGGGTCTGCTCTGTAACAGGTTTGAGTGGCATTAACTTGACTAATAAAAGCTCACAGGTTTTTTTTTCTCCTGCAAACACAATGCATCCTCCAACACTTCAATTTGATTTATATATATCAAGGCACTTTACATTGTAAGGTAAAGATAATACAATACAATAATACAATACAATAATACAGAAAAACCCCAACAATCAGATGACCCCCTATGAGCAAGGTGACAGTGGCAAGGAAAAACTACCTTTTAACAGGAAGAAACCTCCAGCAGAACCAGGCTCAGGGAGGGGCAGCCATCTGCTGGGACTGGCTGGGGGTGAGGAAAGGACACAGGTCAAAAGACACACTGTGGAAGAGAGCCAGAGATTAATAGCTAATGATTAAATGCAGAGTGATGTATAAACACACAGAGAGCGAAAAGAGGTGAGTGAAGAAGAAACGTTCAGTGCATCATGGGAAGCCCCCAGCAGCCTAGGCCTGTGTAACTAAGAGAGGGTTCAAGGTCACCTGATCCAGCCCTAACTAGCTTTATCAAAAAGGAAAGGCATCACAAAGGCTGCAGAACAGAGTGCCTTCACTGTGGCTCCACCCTCTTCTTTGGATCAGGTAAATAATGACATAAAAACTTAATACAAAACAGCTGATCCTGTCAAACAGGCGATGAAGCTCCATCAGTCGAGCCTGCTAGGATCAACATTTGTGAACACTGAGAGCTGCTCTGAGCGTGTGGCCCAGTGTCATTCAAAATATGAGGAAGCCATGCCAAATGTTTTCCCGAGCTCCGCACTGCCAGATTTGCTGCCACTGCTGAATTGTTTGCTGCTGGAATAGTCTCCATTTTCAATTTACAGTTGAAATGCTTGTGATTACTTATTATTTGCATAATAATACAAGATTAAGACTGAATGAATTACAAGTGTGACAGTAAGAGCGTCTGAAGGAGGAAAGAGTAGATATGGCTTTAATTTGTTAACAGAATGGATAGCAGGGCTTAGGGGTGCACAAAGGCCCGTGTTTGTGCACAGCACGGCCGGTGACATCAATTCAAATTTAATTGGCTGCTCAAAGCAGAAACATATCAAATGTTTGCCATTATTCCATGAACGAATGTTTCTGTTTTCCATCCCACGTTGGTCACTGAGCCATTGGAGGGAAGAGGGCTCATTAAGGGGATGTTTACCTGTTAGCTATACACTGAATATGCAGCTAAAGTGCACTATGCCATATTCCTAAAACAGAATTGGAGGCGCTCAATGCAGCTGAACACATCATGTTTCAATTAGCAACTCTGCAGATGTCTCATGGCAGAAAACAATCTGTTCAGCATCTGAGTGTCTCTTATTTCACTGACTGTATGCTGATTGACTCATTATACTCTGCTACACTATTTACAATGTTAAAAGAAAAAAATAAATGCATATATAGGAACTTCTGTTGCATAAAATTCAAGTGTTTGCCATTTTACAGCCCATTGCCCAAGGGATTAAAGATACTTTAACTTTTACGCCAAGTGTTTAAAGAACAGCCAAGAGTCACACACTTATTCTGCTCCGGGTCATGAAGGGAGCAGTCTAACCACACCAGAGGGGGGTATTGTGAAGCAAGATTAATGTGTCACTACAAATGAGTATTAGGGCAATATTAAGAAAATAAAAAGGTTATTGTTCATTTTGAGAATAAAGTTGAAATTTTGAGATTAAACTTGAAATACTATTTTGAGAATAAAGTTGAAATAATATTTTGAATTGTGGAATTGTGAAAATCGAATTGTGGACATTAAAGTTGTCGTTTCAAGTCACACAACTGCCATGGATGCAAAATCTTCTGCAAAATTCCTTGTGTAGAAGAATTAGTGAAATTGTTCTTCAGAATCGGTTTTAGTAAGGAAATTAGGAAAGGAAAGGAAAGGAAAGGAAAGGAAATGATTTCTCTTTTAGCACATAAACACTGTGTGGTGATAAGTATAAGGACGTTGAAGAGATGGTGCAGAAAGCTGCATCTGGTCAGAAGGAAAAACCACACAAACTTGGAAGAGTTGGCTGGATTTGTGCAAAATGAAATAGCTGGCAATGGACAGATGCAAGGATATCGATGGTTACACCCTCATACAGTAAAGAGGATGTATGTTGTGTAACAGGACACAAGACGATATCTGATCAAGTTGTTTCACTAACTCATCTACACAGGGCATTTTTTAGAGGGTATGGTCTGGAACAGGGGTGGGCAATTAATTCACCAATAAGCTGAACTCAATTTTATCTCTTTATGAGTTTACTGGTGTGGCCCCATGTGGAGAAAATGAATTCCCCATCCCTGATCTGGAGCATTCAGGTGTGTGTTAACACAATGCAAAAATCTTCCCAGAAGTGGTGGAGGGTTGATGATTTGGGCACCTTGCAGTCATTTAGTCAACCATGAACTCCTCTGTATACCAAAGTATTCTAGAGTCAAATGTGAGGCCATCTGTCCCACAAAGCTTGGACCAAACAGGGTCATACAACAGGACAATGATCCCAATCACAGCAGCAAATCTTCAACAGAATGACTAAAAAAAAGAAAAGAAACAAGGTGCTGCAGTGGCCCAGTCAAAGTCCAGTCCTCAACCTGACTTTAATGCTGTGGTGGGACCTTCAGAGAGCTGTGCATGAATAAACAAAGGCAAAATGTCAATGAACTGAAGCAACGCTGTGAAGAAGAGTGCTACAGGTGTTTCTACAAGCTGCGGAATCATAGAATGTGCTGAGAGTCCAGTGAAAACTCTCTTTTTCACATGACTGTACGTTCAGTCTAAAGTCAGAATTTTCAGTGTCATAAAGGTGGTTCCCTTTTTCCTGGCTAGATCACCATGGTAAACACAACATGAACACAACCTGGTCCAGAGCAGGTTATGTTATGTTCAGAGTTTTGGTTTAAAATCAGCTGAAAGTGCCACATTTTTATTGATTCTTCTATTTTCAGTAAGGTTTAAATACGATATAGATTCTCTGCTGGAGGAATGTGTTAGTATATGCAACCTGTAGAGCTAAACATTACAAGCACCTAATGAAGCCTAGCTGTAATGTTACAGCAGCACAAACTGTAACAGGAGTATGCATTTATTCAGCTGATGATGCAGAAAATGCTTAAATGTTTTTATGTTTGGTCCTAATTTCCTGGTTTCTTTTACAGTGCTGGAAATGCAGCTACTGGAACACAGATCAGAAATTGATCAGTCACATTTGTAGGCTGTTTTTCACCAAGAATATTCAACTTTAGCCACTGTATTATATTATTATATAATATATATTGTATATTCACTTTGATCTGACCGCAGACTCCAGTTATTTCCTTTATCAGACTATGGGACAGAGTCAGACCTGAACGTACTGCGTAACCTTTAATGTTTTAATGTATGCAGTTTGAAGTTTTGGGGCTCTAATGTGCAGCCGCCATGTTAGAAATAAACAGCAGCACCGAGTGAATTAAATAAATAAACTCATGGAGCAGGCAGTGCTCAGCTGATCCATGTCGTGTGGAAGACGAGTCAAATGATGCGTCAAATACCCCTTTAATGTGAGCATGTTCAGAGCCTGAAGCAGAAAGGGTTGACAAAGAACGCTGATAACCACAGTCATGATGCCTGTTATCTCTAACTGCAGTTTTAGGTTTTGTTGAACCAGCTAACTCAAATAAAATCTGGCTATGTTGAACTTGCTTCTAGCTACACCCCTATAGTGTGTGGATTATTAGTCTTTTTTTATCTCTGCCTGAGAGACCTCAGCCGTGGTACAGAACCAATTCATTTTAATTTTGTTCAAAAAAGAAGAACTCCTTTTTAACAGGATAAGACCTCCAACAGAACCAGGATCGGGGAGGGGCAGCCATCTACCTCAACCTGGTGGGTGAGGAACGAGAAGAAAAAAAAAAGAAAAACATAGAGAGACAAGGATGAAGAAAACTGTGGAGAAGACAAAAAATAATGGAACACAGTAGTGGCATAAAATTACATCATATGTAGTTTGTGAACACACTTTAATTTATTCAGAAATGCATATCTCATGGAAAGCCCTGAACGAGTCCACAAAAATGTTAATATTAGCCTTTACAACATTTAATGGAGCAAAATAACAATTTCTGATTACAGCTGTACAAAAACACTACAGTGCAGTCTGATACTGATAGCTGCTGCTAGTCTGGGACATTAAATGAATCCAGATAACTCAAGCCCGAATAAGGCAGCTCAATAGTTGTGTATCAAGTTTCATTCACTGCTTACATTTACCTGACTGACCTGATATGAAATAGGCTGCACATAAAAATTACATTTGTTCTGTACAGCTCCATCACTTTGAGATCAGGCTTGTAGATGCAAGTCACACACACTGTATTCAGTTCAGTGATTTTCTCAAGCCTGTTTTCTGTCTGTGACTCCGTGTCTGTGTTCATATGTGGATTCAAACCTCCAAATGACCACACTAGTCTTCATTCTATGTTAGCTTGAGCCTAAAGTAATCTGTTGTCCAAGGTAAAATTTGTGAAGGACTGGATTTGGCCTGCAGGCCTTTATTTTGTTGTTGTACCTCTGACAGGTGGTATTTATCTGCACCCTTGTGGTTTGAGTATTACAGAGACTGGATTTTTACCTTTGCTGTCAATTTGGTACATTAATGTACCAAGAAGGGTGCAAAATTGGGTACTCATTAATTTAGATTATACATTATCATTGTTATTCATTCTTGGAGATTAACTGACATTTCTATAGCACCTTTCTGTCTTACTGACCCCTTAAAGCTTCATATATATCTGCATCTACAGCCTCTTCCCTAATTAATTGAAACTCCCTAACCTTCCAGCTGTGAGGCGATAGTCATAACCTCATAAGCAACATATGATAAGGAAACTTAAAATCTAAGACTACCTAATTTATTTTAGATATTTGGCGAAACACAGATCGTCTCAACTGATACTGATACTGCAAATCGGAACCTTTTATTGCTTTAGAATACATATTATATTTGTCCATTCCTTTTATTTCTCAGTCCCAACAGTTCTCCTTTTCTTCTTGCAGCAGTGGTTCAGATAGTATCCTCCAAACAGCTGATGTTAGGAGGAGACTGCTTGAACTCTGAAAAGCATTGATGGCGGCTGTGATCTGTTACTGTGAATAACGCTTTTTCTTGAATGGTCCCCACAAGCCAGTTTCATTACAGCATCACAGCTGCATAACTGCTCAAACTTCTTGAAAAGTTCTGGACTGACTTTTTATGTCTTAGAGTTGTTTTTAAGTGGTTCTTGCAGAGGGTTTGCTACAGTAGCTGAACTGGACTATTTGCTGTGTACCAACACTTACCAGAACAATAGAACTGATGGTGTCAGTAAGAAGAAGAAATTCCACTAATTAACTTCTGACGAGATCATCATCTGTTGGTTTCTAGTCAGCAGTTTAATTTTATCATTATTAAAGATATTGCCCACAGTTTTATATCAGTAAAGCTTTACTTACTCACAAAAGTTTCTACTTTGTAAAACCTGCAGAATAGAAGTGTGTGTGTAGCAGAAGCTAGAAAGTGGAGTCAGTGTACTGGGAAAAATTGCTGTTTGTTCATAATGTTCTCTGGAATTATATTTGGTAAATTTTTAATGAGGTTCAGCTGTGAAAAAAGAAAAGAAAAAGCATTACACCGGAAATCTATTTCCGTCCCTTAATAGATTACATTTTATTAAAACGTTTCATTATCCTCCCTCCCTTTGAAGCAATAAAAATACCTCAATTACATTATTATTAATAGGAAAATGTTTGAAAATGGAGCAGTACCTCCACTCAACTAAAAACGCCCTCTATACCATGCATGAATCAAGTCTCTGGATCCAGATTAGTTTGTGATATTTTGTGGAGAACATCAAGAAACTTAAATTTGATATATAAACTTAGCACAAAAAGTAAGGAAATTTGTGTTTGGTCGATTATTTCTTTGTTGTAACAATGCTTTGGCGGTAAATCTTTGGATAGCCTGTTTATTTCCCCTTAAATGATGCCACATTTGTAAGGAAATTGCATTTGTGGGTTTAGCAGCAGAGTTGAGAATGTGGGCTGCACTCATGAAAAACTTGTCAAATCTTCTCTACCAATGCCAAACAGATTATCCTGCTATTGACTCATGTTTGGTGTTCTTTATTGGATTGGATGATTGAAGTCTGAAGAAACAAGGCATATTGACAATTTAACAATTTATTCATTTAACAAACAGGGGCCTAAGTAGCATGTGGAAGAACCATACACAGCCACAATAGCCTGGCACCTCCTCCTCATTCTGGTCACCAGCTTGGTCACACACTGCTGTGGGATGGCATCCCCATTCTTCAACCAGCATTTGTCGCAAGTCAGCCAGTTTGGTTGTGTTGGTCACTCTGGCACGAATAACACGCCAAACCTGACCCCACAAGTGTTCAATGGGGTTGAGGTCAGGACTGCAGGCAGGCCATTTGCTCCTCTCCACTCCCAAATTCTGGAGGTAGTCTCTGTGGGGGTGAGCGCTGTCATCTCAGAGGATAGAGTTCGGTCCCAGATTGTGGAGATATGGGATTGCCACTGGTTGCAGAATCTCATCTCGATATCTCTCGGCATTGAGATTGCCTCATTTTAATAGTTCATGTTGGCAGTAATGACACCCAGTTACGTCAATCAGAGGTCACTAAAATAAATATTAAATCAGTCTGTAACTTTGCCAAAACAATGTCGGACTCTGTAGTTTTCTCTGGTCCCCTCCCCAATCAGACTAGGAGTGACATGTTTAGCTGCATGTTCATCTTAAATTGCTGGCTGTCTGAGTGGTGTCCAAAAGAAATTATGTGGGCTTCATAGATAATTGGGAACCTTTTCTGGGGAAAACCTGGTCTTGTTAGGAGAGACAGCATCCATCCCACTTTGGATGGAGCAGCTCTCATTTCTAGAAATCTGGCCAAATTGATTAAACCCCTGAAAACATAAGTTTTCAGAGTTGGGACCAGGAAACAGAGTTGCAGTCTTACACACCTCTCTGCAGCTTCTCTCTTCCGGTCATCCCCAAAAAAACCTATCCCCATAGAGACTGTGTCTGCTCCCAGACTATCAAAACCAAACCTAAAATGAGCAAAAAATTATTGAAGCTTTAAAATTCACAAAGAAAGAACAATACAGCATCCTCAACTGCACAAAAGAGTAAAACTGTTAAATGTCGATTAATAAACATTAGGTCTCTCTCTTCTAAGTCCCTGTTAGTAAATTATTTAATAATTGATTGATTGACTGATCATTTATTTCGAGCATATGCGTACATATATACAAAATAAATCATATATACAGGAAGGAAAACACTGTCCTCTAGCACAACAGGTGCTCAAAAAGGAGCAGGAAGTAGTAAAACTTATGTACTCCTACCCCCTTCACATATTTATAGCTCAGTCGTAGTTATGCAGCTGCTTCCTGAGTATATTTAATACATAGTATAACAATATATTATAATAATATATAATATTACAATATAATAATAATAACTTCATATCATATTGGAAATATCTATCTATCTACTCAATCTACTTTACTCTGCCTTACAGAAACCTGGTTACAGCAGGATGAATATGTTAATTTAAATTAATTGATGCCCCCGAGTCAAACTAAATGTCAGAATCCTTGAAGCACAGGCTGAGGAGGAGGAGTAGCAGCAATCGTCCACTCCAGCTTATTAGTCAACCATACATCCAGACAGAGTTTTAATCCATTTGAAATCCTGACTCTTAGCCTTGTCCACCCTAAACTCAAAACCCTAAACTGGAAAACTCAAAACCCAGTTTTATTTGTTATCTATTGTCCCCCTGGCCCTTGTTTGGAATTTCTATCTGATTTTTCTGACTTTTTATCTGATTTAGTGCTCAGCTCAGATAAAATAATTATAGTGGGTGATTTTAACATCCATGTAGATGCTGAAAATGACAGCCTCAACACTGCATTTAATCTATTATTAGACTCAATTGGCTTCTCTCAAAATGTAAAAGAGCTCACCCACCACTTTAATCAGACTCTGGATCTTGTTCTGACTTATGGCATAGAAACTGAAAGTTTAACAGTATTCCCTGAAAACCCTCTTTTGTCTGATCATTTCTTAATAACATTTAAAAAAATGGATTACACAGCAGTGGGGAATACATTTCATTACAGTAGTTGTCTTTCTGAAAGTGCTGTAATTAAGTATAAGGATATAATTCCTCCACTGTTATCTTCAATGCCACATCCCAACACAGTGCAGAGCAGCTACAATGCATGTACAGTGAAAGTATTAACAGCGCATCCATTGTTCCACACACAATATTCCATAATGACAATGTGAAAAAGTTTGCTTGAAATTCTTGCAAAATAAAAAATAAAAAACAAAAATATAACATGTACATAAGTATTCACAGCCTTTGCCATAACACTCAAAAATTGAGCTCAGAGGCATCCTGTTTCTACTGATCATCTATCAGATGTTTCTACAACTTGATTGGACATGATTTATAAGGGCACACACCTGTCTATATAAGGTCCCGTAGTTGACAGTGCTGTCAGAGCACAAACCAAGCCATGAAGTCCAAGGAATTGTCTGTAGACCTCCAAGACAGGATTGTATCGAGGCCTTCTGGGGAAGGGTACGGAAAAATTTCTGCAGCATGTAAGATTCCAGTGAGCACAGTGGCCTCTATCATCCATAAATGGAAGAAGTTTGGAACCACTGGGACTCTTCCTAGAGCTGGTCACCTGGCCAATCTAAGCGATCAGGGCCTTAGTCAGGGAGGTGACCAAGAACCCGATGGTCACTCTGACAGAGCTCCAGCATTGCTCTGTGGAGAGAGGAGAACCTTCCAGAAGGACAACCATTTCTGCAGC
>VUQS01074484.1:7571-19313 GCA_015108495.1 Heterochromis multidens | reverse complement strand
CTCTAGCTTATCCGGGGGAACACCGAGGCGTTCCCAGGCCAGCCGAGAGATATAATCTCTCCAGCGTGTCCTGGGCCTGCCCCGGGGCCTCCTCCCGGTGGGACATGCCCGGAAAACCTCCCCCAGAAGGCGTCCAGGAGGCATCCTCATCAGATGCCCGAACCATCTCAACTGGCTCCTTTCGATGTGGAGGAGTAGCGGCTCTACTCTGAGCCCCTCCCGGATGGCTGAGCTCCTCACCCTATCTCTAAGGGAGAGGCCAGCCACCCTTCGGAGAAAGCTCATTTCTGCCGCTTGTATCCGCGATCTCGTTCTTTCGGTCACTACCCAGAGCTCGTGACCATAGGTGAGGGTAGGGACGTAGATCGACCGGTAAATCGAGAGCTTCGCTTTTATGCTCAGCTCCCTCTTCACCACGACGGACCGGTACAGCGTCCGCATCACTGCAGCCGCAGCCCCGGTACTCTTTAAGTACCTCGGGGTCTAAATAATTTCAATAAATGCAAAATCTTTTTTCATCATTTGCATCCCTCTAAATAAATATGAAGTTACGTTCACTGCACTGACATTTGGAGGACTCAGGGCTCAGCCAGTGGGAGGACATCACTGCTATTTATTTATGATGGAAAGATAAGGCTGGATTTAAAAGAACTGGTTCTTTTGGTTGCATATTTTGAAGTGTAGGGGCCTTTAAACGTTGACTGGATGAACTGACATTGTTTATCTTCTTGGTGAAAAGCTTGTTGGTTCTTTGTTCCTGTTTTCTTTTGGGGTGTGAAGAGTTTGAGGATCCAGGGTCTGATGCATCAGATGCAGGTACAGGAACTGCAGCATGGTTACCTTCATTGCTGATTAATATACATGCTGTTTGCTTGGGTAATAATCAGTTTGCTTTATAAAATGTCAGAAAAGCCAAAATTGAATAAGAAAACAAGTATATCTTCATACTTGAGATGTTAGAGCCAGAGGATTTTTGGAATTGTTGGCTTAAAAGTGACAGAAATTAATCAGTTAACACTGTTTTGAGGACACTGATGCAGTCTGTGGTCAGATAATTCAATTATAACTCCTCCACAGATTGCAGTATGGAGATCAGGAGACACTTTTCAGTTTCGTTTTTGCAGCGGCGGGTCAGATTAACTGCGGCAGTGGCTCGAATCCAAAACACACGGCTGAAGTTGACAGTAATGGTGTCGTGTTTCAAACAGCCTGAGCTCTCAGCTTTAAACTGTGATAATGGCAGCTTTAAGCAGTGAGCCATCACCAGGTCCTCAGAAGCAAACTTTAACTCACCGTCGTTCAAAAATTAAATGAGTTTTGTTTTGTTGCATGTGAGGATCTGCTCTGTAAAATGTACCAAATACTAAATGGGCAAACTTGCCTCCAAAAAATTAAGTAATGTCAACTTAAGAGGGGTGAGTTATGCTAACTTGTTTATTTAATGTTATTTGCTGTTAAGTCACGTGAAGTTAATATAGTATAGCAGAATAAAAGAGGTAATTGGACTTCATACAACCTTAGTTTAGCAATTTTTATAATATGTAACCTCAGAAAATGTTACTATCAGCAGCCTAGATTTTTTTTATAAAGTTTTGAGTGCTTGTACATATTTAATGCTTAAGTATGTTTTTTATTCACTCAACCATAAAAAGTACATTTATCCTTCTCTGTTTCCAACTGTCCAGTTGTTTTCTGCGTTTTTACTTCCCTAATTTATTTCAGTGTTGGGCTCAATACTCAAAGTCTCTTTACTTTGTAAAAAATTAATGCATTACTTAACTTACACTGATCAGACATAACATTATGACCACCTGCCTAATATTGTGTTCGTCCCCCTTTTGCTGCTTAAACACCCTGACCCATCAGGCATAGACACAACTACACCCCTGAAGGTGTGCTGTGGTGTCCTTTAAGTCCTGTAAGTTGTGAGGTGGGGTCTCCATGGATCGGACTTGTTTGTCCGGCACATCCCACAGTTGCTCAATTGGATTGAGATCTGGGGAATTTGGAGGCTGAGTCAACACCTCAAAATCGTTGCTGTGCTCCTCAAACCATTCCTGAACCATTTTTGCTTTGTGGGGGGGGGTGCATTATCCGCAGCCATCAGGGAATACTGTTTCCATGAAAGGGTGTACATGGTCTGCAACAATGCTTAGGTAGGTGGTACATGTCAAAGTAACATCCACATGGATGCAAAACCCAAGGTTTCCCAGCAGAACATTGCCCAAAGCATCATACTGCCTCCGCCAGCTTGCCTTCTTCTCATAGTGCATCCTGGTCTCAGGTGTTCCCCAAGTAAGTGATGCACACGCACCCAGCCATCCACGTGATGTAAAAGAAAACGTGATTCATCAGACCAGGCCACCGTCTTCCACTGCTCCGTGGTCCAGGTCTGATGCTCACATGTGCCCATTGTTGGTGCTTTCAGCAGTGGACAGGGGTCAGCATGGGCACCCTGACTGGTCTGCAGCTCTGCAGCCCCATACACAACAAACTGTGATGCTCTGTGTATTCTGACACCTTTCTATCAGAACCAGCATGAACTTTTTCAGCAATTTGAGCTACAGTAGCTCGTCTGTTTGGATCAGACCACATGGGCCAGCCTTCACTCCCCACGTGCATCAATGAGCCTTGACTGCCCAGGACCCTGTTGCTGGTTCACCACTGTTCCTTCCTTGGACCACTTTTGATAGATACTGACCACTGCAGACCGGGAACTCCCCACAACAGCTGCAGTTTTGGAGATGCTCTGACCCAGTCGTCTGGCCATCACAGTTTGGTCCTTGTCAAACTCGCTCAAATCCTCGTGCTTGCCCATTTTTCCTGCTTCTAACATCAACTATGAGGACAAAATGTTCACCTGCTCCCTAATATATCCCACCCACTAACAGGTGCTATGATAAAGAGATAATCAGTGTGATTCACTTCACCTGTCAGTGCTCATAATGTTATACCTGAGCGGTGTAAATATATCAAAAAACATTTAGAATATTGTAAATGCATTTAAAAAATATTATTAATGTTACACTCAATTAAAATAGTGTTATCCAGCATGAATCCACTATAACAGTAACGTCAGTCAGTTGTGCCTATTCTAAACTAAACAGGCAAGCACAAGTGATCTCTTCAGCCAGTGCAAACACAGGGTTTTGATTTATTAATTAGAAATACGAATAAATATTAAAAACAAAAATACACCAGGAGTTTGGCTGTCAGTGATTGGCTGATTTGAGCTACAAAGCTTTTGGGTGGATCAGTGTAACATCAGCGGGTCTTTCTGGTACAAATAAAGATGAATCCTATATTTTCAGTGCGTTATAAACAGGCAAAAATGCAGGATGTGGATATTTTCTCTGTCATTGGTAGTGATGCTCATGGCCATGGTCCAGCTAACGCAGCCAAACAACAGATTACATTTACACAGGTAGGAAGAAATACCTGCGGAGCAGAAAACAGGTAAGTTCGGCGTCACTCGGGAATATTTGTCCGTTTTCAGAGCTTCACCTGGAAGTAAAGACACACTGATGTCTGACGCTTCTTCGACAGTTAGCGCTCCGTCGCTTTTCTTTGGGTTAAATATTAAGTATTTGGGAAAATGAAAAATAAAAACACCTGGAAAGGATCGACACTTTCCCTGTAGTTTTCTGTGACTCAGTCCGTCCTTTGTTTTGTTCCCCCTTGCAATACAGTACAACAAATCGAAGGTTCCTACACGCGGATATTTTCGCTTCCTGCTGAAGTGATCATCTACTTTGTAACTTCAGCATTTCCGAAGTAAAATTAGTACCTTTAACCCTTACATACTGCTCATATTTCATGTCTTCACAGTATTGTCTAGCTCAGTTTTGACCCAGGTCAAAAATTCCGTCACAATAAATATCCATACAATATCAATTTTAAGGACATATTTAATAAAACATTAAGTCATTTTGTAAACTGTGGTCCTTATTAGAGTCAGAAAGGTGATGCTCGTTTTCAACTTTGGGTCTGTGTGTTAACTGGTATTGTGTGAGTACAGTAACTAATTACTTTCTCCAGAGAGTAATTAATGTAATGCATTACTCTTTTATTTTAAAAAAAAGTAAGGAGTAATGTGTATTACATTGTTCTTTTTGAGTAACGACCTCAATATTGTTTATTAGCTGGTAATTTACTGAGTTATCAGCTAAAACTAACAAGATTGCTCAGCAAGCCACATTCATAAACTGTATGAGTGCAACACATTCAGATACCTGCTAATTGGAGCAAAGTTAACAGACTAATAAAAAACAGAATTTCATCAAAATTCAAGCACAGATTTCTTGGACAAGCTGTACCACGCAACAAGCTATAACTCCCTTTCGAAGCCTCAGTACTTGTAGTTACACTCCACCGCTGTTTTTCCTACCTTTTCTTAATTTACATTTCGAAACATTCAACCATAGAAAGTAAGTAGAAAGTATAACAAAGTGAGAAACATAATAAAAAAAGCAAAATAATATATCTTCCCTAGTTGTAGTAGGAAAACAACAAAAAGGAATTAGATATTTGGGGGAAATGTTCTTTCTTGTTCACAGCTGTGCCCATGGCCATGTTTGAGCTAACACTATCAAAATCAACTTGCATTTACATGATATTATCTGTCTGGCAGAAAACAGGAAACTTCTGCCTCACTATGAAAACATTTGTCCTGCAAAGCCACACGTTGTCTGCAGTTACCTTTCTATGTTTAGTTCTGGTTTTTCATTATGTTGCTGTGGAGAATTATCCCTCCATTGTCATTTGTTGTGCTATTAAATATGATACTCCATCTTGCCGATGATATTTCTTACAACCTGAAACGTTTAGCAAAGGGACAGTGGAAACTCTTCTGGAGGATCGACACATTCGGGCTATATGAGAGTCTGTTTTCTCCCATTGCAACACAGTGCAACCAACAGAAGGTTCATACCCACTCATATTTTCTCTTTGTGCTGAAGAGATGATCCACCTTAACTCTATTAACTCTTTCTAACAAGGAAACTGAAAAAGATCAGAGTACCTAAATCATATGAATGATCAGTTTATTTTTTAATGCCAGAAATTATGTGACAACCACAAAAGTAATTAATTATTGTACTGTCGCGAGTAAAATCGCTGCAAGAAGGGCATGTGGATTACATTAGACAGTGTCACTATAAACTATGTCTCATATTTCACAAAATGCCAACATATCATTCTTGGAATATTAATAGCAATATGTTTCACCACAAAAGAAAGATAAACTTTAGAGATTAAAAAAATGCATCAATTTATCAGATTATGGTCAAAATCTTTCACCACAACCACAAGGTGACGTCTCATGTGACTCTTCAGACTTCCCCCTCGGGTAAATCTTTCACCACAAACAGTGCAGGTAAATGGTTTCTCTCCTGTGTGGCCTCTCTTGTGCATTTTCAGATTTTCCTGTCGATTAAATCTCTTACCACAGAAATCACAACCAAATGGTTTCTCTCCTGTGTGGATACTCAAGTGTCTCTTAAGGCTCCCTGGTTGTGAAAAGCTTTTACTACAAACCCCACAACAAAAGGCTTTCTCTCCTGTGTGGACTTTCATGTGTGTTTTCAGATTTTTCTTACAAGTAAAACTTTTAGCGCAAACTTCACAACCAAAAGGCCTCTCTCCCGTGTGAACGCTCATGTGTGTCCTAAACTGAATCCTCTGTGTAAATTTTTTTCCACAAACATCACAAACAAAGGGTTTATTTCCTGTGTGAACACTGCTGTGTCTCTTTAGATCCCCTAGTTGTGAAAATCCTTTATTGCAAACATCACAAACAAAAGGTCTCTCTCCTGTGTGGACGCTCATGTGTGTTTTGAAATGTATCCTCTGCGTAAATTTTTTACCGCAAAAGCCACAACCAAACGGTTTCTCTCCTGTGTGAATTCTCATGTGCATCTGAAGATTATACTGGTGTCTAAATGGTTTTTTGCAAACGTTACAGTGAAATGGTTTCTCCTCTGTGTGGATTCTCATGTGTGCCTTAAGATGCGTGTTTTGATGAAATCTTTGTCCACAAACATCACAGCCAAATGGTTTCTCTTCTGTGTGCTCTCTCACCTGTGGATCTCCATTTTGCTTCACTCTTAAACATTTATTAACCAAACAGCTCGAAGTCCTTTTTCCTGAATCACCTGTCACGTGTTTCTGAAGAGACTGCTTGTAAAGAAACTGCTTACCACACTCAGAGCAGCTAAAGGATTCTTTTGCATTGCATTCACTACTCACACCTGAATCAAGTGCCCTGCTCTCCACCCGGTCTTCACTTTCAGGTCCAGAATCTGACAAAGGCTCCTGCCATTCATCATCATCATCAACACTGACTTCAGTCTCATATGAGACTGAAACCTTTTCCTCAGAACTTGGCTGTAAATAACCGTTTAAATCTGGGTTTCGGGATGGTTCTGGTCCTTCACAGTCCTCTCCATCAGTTTCTGTTTTTATCTGCTTATCTGACCCACTCCTTGGAGGCTCTGCCTCTCTGTTGTTTTCAGCAGTGAATTCCCCTTGGCTACTGGTGATATCAGCCTCCTTCAGACCATCTTTCATCTGACCAGGCAAGGGATTCTCTTGCTCCTCTTTTATGTTTTGGAGATGTAGATCCTGCTGGTCCAGACTCGGGCTCCAGGGATCCTCTTCTTTAATCTGCAGTATCTGCTGGACATCTGCAAGGAACATAAAGACACAGCTGTGTATCAACACAAATCCTAATCAGATTTAATATTGTGTAAAAGCTTACACAATAAGTCGCTGACCCTTATCTAGGAAACAATAAGAAGAAATAATATACTTTGAGAAGGGTGGGAATAAATCATCCACTCATTCATTCATTAATCATCCATTAATTTCCGATGCCTGTGATGAAGTATTTTTTTCATTGTATTATTGTTCGTTTCTCTTTAATTGGAAAGAACTCAAGATAAATCCTACATATGATCCAGCACAAATCACAGGCACAAATATGAGGGGGCATAACAGAATCTCTACTGAGAGACCTAAAAACAGCAGCCACACACAAGATGATCTTGAACAGGAGATCAGCTGTATTTAAATCAGGTAGTTTTTGATCATTTGAGGCCCATTCCTGGAACTTTTAGATCACGTATTGTACATAAAATATTAATTTTCTGTAGGATTATCATATTTAAATTTGCACTAGGTTAGGCTTCAGTCTCTGTCCGTATTGTGTTTTCAAGCTATAGTCAGCTATAGTGATCTGCAGGTATCTATTTAAAAACACAAACAAAGAAAGTGTTTTCAGTCTTATATTTCTGAATGCCAAAAGTACTTTTAGGGATTCTGACTACAGAGAAAAAACCTTTCAGAAGACACCCAAACCATGCATATACGCTACATGGTTCCAGAACACCATGTAGTTTAGTTTGAGGTTCCCTTAGATGGACGTTTTAGGCTGGTTTTACTGGAATATTCAGGAGTAACGTTAATGTATTACAATAAAGGCAAAAAATAGTCCCGCCTTGTGACAGCACTGAATCTGATGTGGCTGATGCAGGTACGGGGGGCATCAGATTGAGACTTCTGGCATCATCCAGTTGAAGGCTCGTTATTCGAGGCATCCCCACGCTGCTTGCAGTTGTTGGGTACAGCTGTTTGAAACTGCAATTACACAAATGACAACCATTAAACATCAGTTATTCATTATAGTACCTGATAATCTTTAATGCACACGTAAATAACTAGTCACTTACAAAACACTGATTGTAGAAATATGAGTGTACAGCACTGTAAATGAAAGTATTTTTACATTTTTTCTCTCATAATTTAAAAATAGTAAAATGCAATTTCATATTGAAGCAGCCTGAAAGGTACTGATTAGCTCTGTCTGCCTCTCCTAACCTGCTCTTGCAGATAAAAACCAGAGGTAAACTACCAAGTTCAACAAAGCCAGGCTTTCTTTGCATTAGCTGGCTTGACTAAACCTAAAACTCCAGTCAGAGATAATGAGCATCACGATGGTGGCTATCAACTTTGTTAACTCAGGCTTTTCTGCTTCAGGATCTGTGCACGCTCACATCATTTGACTCCTTTTCCACACAAAATGGATCGACTGAGCGCCACCTCGTTCAACCAGAGACATTACCAAAGGAACAGGTGGAACAGCAAAAGGTAGCAGAGTGGTAAAATGTTAGCGCTGGGTGTGTTTGTTGATGCTTCTGTTTATTTCTGATGTGACCGCTGCACATTAGAGCTCTAAAACTTTACACCGCCTACATTTAAACATTACAGGTTACTCAGTGTGTTCAGTTCTGCCACTCTCACAAAGCCTAATGGAGGAGATGAGGGGTGGCAGAGGCTCATCTGACATTAGAAAATTCTCTCAGAAATAAAAAACAAACAAAAGCACTTGAAAACTGGTTGAAAAATCACTGAGTTATTATGATTTTAATGTGCAGACCTCCTGCCTCCATTAACATGCATTAGGAGACGTAATATACCAGCCACATTAAAGATTTAACAGCAAGGTAACAGAGCTAATCACATGTCTAGTTTTACTGAGTGGTAACAAAATAACAGTGTCTCACACATCCTTTGTTTACAGTTTGCAAAGTAAAGGAGTTAGGGAACGTTAGACGGGATCAAAACCACTGTGAGGTACAGGAGGTGTAACTCTCGTCTTGCTATATGTTTCCATCCACTCATCATGGGCATGAATATCAGGGTAATTTTGGGCTTTTAATGATTTCTTGAACTCTTTTTGAACTCTTTTCCCAGGGTGGAACGATTGTACAGCATACATCTTTAATGACTTTAAAAAACAAGAATTTCAGATAAGGAGGGGAGCTTGACCTCCTTATCCCCCCTGTGCTTTCCACCCATGGGTGCATTTACATGACACAGCAATGTAAGAGAGACTTGGCACCAGATTAGAACCAAACATAAAAACATTTATACATTTTCTGCATCACCGAATGAACACATGCAAAAGCCTGTGACAATATTTACAGTTCGTGCTGCTCTAACTTTGCAGCTGTGCTTCATTCAGTCTTAGTGAGGTTGCCTGTATGTAATTAAAGCATCAGTGAAAACATGAACATGCGGATCAGGTGATGTGCTCAGCATCAGCATCAGTTACCATGGTGATCTAACCAGGTACAAAGAGAGCGACTCTAACGTATTAGTTACAGCCCTCGCGTATTTGGGATTTAAAAACAATGACACCTTTCATTAACCTTTAGCTAATGAATCTTAACAGCATTCGTACAGGTAGGATAAATTACCTGCCCACAGAAAAGAGGCTCGTTCAGCGTCACTCTGGAAACATTGCTCCCTCTTCGGTGAGGTCCCCCCTGGGGAAGGCCACACTGATTTTCACCCTCGCTTTTTCTTGTGTCTGTCAAAATCCGGTTTCTCAACACTACATGATGAACACAGGAGCAACGAAAACCCCTCTGACGGCTTCACAGTTAGCAGTCAATCCGACTTTATTTTGCTCCCACTTGCAACACGTTTACAACCATCAGAAGGTTCCTACCCATGCATTGCACCTAAAATACATGGGTAGGAACTACTGCGTGCATTTTGAGAACTGAAAATGGAAAACTCTTCTCACATACAGTACTGTGCAAAAATCTTGAGCCACCCCTCACTTCTTTATTTTGAAAAAATTTGGAAAATGGGAAATTGGTGCAGCAATTTATTGAAATGTGCAAACATACATGGAAATACAGTTCTAATGAGCTTGAAAATCAATATTTGATGTGACCACCTTTATCCTTCAACCCAGCCTGAACTCTCTTCAGCAGATTTCTTGTCATTTCTTTAAGCAGTCTAGTTCTCCAGGGTTCGTGAAGAACGTTCAAAGCTCTTCTTTGGGTTTTGGCTGCCTTTTGTTTCATTTTCAGCCAAGATGATTCCACACTGCTTCAATAATGCTGAGCTCCGGGCTCTGGGGAGGCCAATCCATGACTGATAGTGTTCCACTGTGTGTGTTTTTCTATCCAGGTATGCTTTTACTGCATTGGCAGTGTGTTTGGGATCATTTTCATGCTGAAAATAAAGCTGTTGCCAATCTGATGGTACTTTTCTGTGTTCATAATTCCATCAATTTTGAAAAGATCCCCAACACCACTGGCAGCAACCCCAAACCATGACAGAGCCTCCACCGTGTTTTACAGATGGCTGTAGACACTCCCTGTTGTACCTCTCCTGACCTCCTCCATACATTCTGATGACAATTTGAACCAAAAATGTCATATTTGCATTCATCACTCCATCAGATCTGTTGCCACTGATTTTTAGTCCACTTCTTGTGTAATGTGGGACCTCAGCCTTTTCTCCCTGTTTCCCTTCCTTAAAAATGGCTTCTTAACAGCCCCCCTTCCACTGAGACCATTTCTGATGAGGCTTCAGCTGAAGGTCAAGATACATCTCTCAGGATGTGTCAGGTCTTTGCTGGATTTTCCCCTATCTCTTAAGAACACGACTTTCAGATACTGTTCACCTGCTGTAGACAGTTTTTAGGCTTGACACTTCTTCTTTTGTCCTCCACTTGTCCAGTTGCCTCAAGTTTTTAAAGGACACAGCACACCATGCTGAGATATGTCAAGTTTTCAGCTCAACGCTCTTTGGGAATCACATTGTTGGTGCAAAAATGCCATTTTATGCCTAAATAAATAAAACTGTGTTATCTTTGGCATTTTTCAAAGATTCAACTAATGAAATGGGAACAAATGTTTTTTACAACAGGCATTTGTCAGTTTAATGTATTATAAATCTGTAAAAATTTGCTTTTGTTTTCTAATATAAACCTCTTTCATAAAGTATACCTGTTTTACATACAAATGAAGAGGAACAATGTTATACAAGTTCTTGTGTGAATTAACAGTCAGGCAGTCAGGATTTTTTTTCAGTTAAACTGTGTTTTAATTAAAAGAGAAAACTCGTGGAGAGACTCTACGGGGCAGTGGTGGTTGTGCTGTGATTTGGACATCTAACAGAGAGGGAGGAAAAGTTATTTTCACTCTGATATCCATGAATGTAGCAATAATATAAATAATAATTGAGGGATGAAAAGGTGAGCTGAATTACCTTTTACTCTGGCAGGCTGGATCATTGTTTTTGATCCACGAGAAGCCACACCAAAGATGTCATCCTGCAACACAGAAGATTACAGTTACTGACTACATAGTTGCACGTTTTGTTTTAGCAAGTGAGGATGAGGATGGAAGTATAATGGTCAAGCTTACCTGAGCAAGCGGTTCCTTCCTCTCCTCCTCAGATGGGTCATTAGTGACTCTCTCACTGATGGCAGATGGCTCTCTCTGCCCTACTGCAGGAACCTTCAGGGACTTGTGCTTGTCCCAGTCCAGGGGATGGGGCGACAGCCTGGCTCCAAGTACTGCAGTCCAAACCTTTCTCCGGCGTCTGTCTGTGAGATAAGTAAGGCTGGGTACTTGGCCTGGCCTGTCACCAGCACTGACAGCTTGTTTAGCTCTGTGATAAGCAGGTGATCAAAAACTGCAGGAAGCTTCACCTCAGACCGCACTATGTTTGAGACTACACTGCAGTTCCTGGATCTCATTAAAAAAAATCAAAAGACATTCTTTGGGTCCCAAAGGCCTCCTATTTTTTTCATACTGGACCAGGCTGAACCGAGCTTATCTGCAGCCATTTTACTCTCCAAGTCTGCTTTATATTTCTGTTTGGCTTTTAAAATTTCTATATTTATTCTCCACTTATGTCAATAAAAAACAGAAATAACAA
>VUQS01074483.1:25130-38490 GCA_015108495.1 Heterochromis multidens | reverse complement strand
AAAGTCAAATGCAATATTGACACGTCTGGGAAGGTTGGAATCTGTGCAATTTTGTGCCTTTTCTGTGCAAAAACATAAAAATAGACTATTTGTTATGAATATAAGCAGCATTAATGCATTAAGATATAAAGTACAATACAAAGTAGGTCAATCATCCTCTCAGCTTCTTCAGAAAGGTTGATCAAAGGCCTATAGACTTAACTGGGACTTAAATCTAGGTTAACTGAAAAAATATAGAGATTCCTGTACAACTCCACTGGATATTTTTGTACATATGAGTACTTCCCCATCAACATAAATGGCAACTTTGGAAGAAAAATTATTGTCTACTAACCCCTGATCAGAGTGGGCTGCAAGAAATCCCGGAGAACAAAGGAACTGTGTGGTTTGTCTGAAATTACAAATAGAAACAATCACTCAGTGGATACAACAGTAAGCTGTCATATGTCAATATAAATGACAAAAACCACACAAACAATCTGCCAGGTTTACTGGGACAAAATGTAAAAAGTACAAAAAAACAGGAGTCCTGTGTGTAGGCTGCTTTGGCACTGTGTTTGAAACGTGTGAGAATGTCTATGTTTTTTATGGGACTGGGCATTTATGAATAGGAGATCCTGGGATTCTGCGTCATCTCATTGGCTCGCATCTCTGCAGTGTGCCTCCCCTCAGGCCGCCGCACAGAAAAGCAATCAGGCAGCTGCTGTAAGAGGGAAACCTCTCCTCACTGCGGATCTCCTTTCCTCTGCTCGCCTCTCCACCGGACCGGTCTCGACCACCATACCCACCCCCTCTCTGCAGCTCTGTCGGGCGGACACGGTTTGTGTGCAGCAGTGAAGAGGAGGAGACGGGGGGCAGATTTCTGTGCTACTGTTTGCTCCTCAAGGGGAGGAGCCAGTTGTCGATTCTACGCTGCAAGGAGAAGAAGGCGCCGTGCAGAGAGGTAAGATACCCTTTACGTAATAGAAATTATTGTGTGTTTTATCTGCTGCCTGGCCACACTTTCAGATGCGCATTCAGACGGCTTTTATTGTTGTTTTTCACTCGTGGCCGTATGGGGTACGTGGAGGTGGAGGTGAATGCGAATACGTAGCCTGGCATGCCACTCCCTGCAATAGCATACTGATGCCCCGGACAAATCCTCATTAAATGGTTAAAATAATGTGTCAGTATGCCTAAATAACTCCAATAAGAGTGGACTTTGCGCACGGCTGCCTTATAATAATCAGCTATTATAATTAATGTAATTTCCAACTGCACTCCCAATATGTACCCTGCAGGCCTGTGGTTTATTCTTTTAACAATACTTTATATTATTCAGTAATTTAATGTAACAACAGTGTAATTGGATCATTTTAACTCTGTAGAGCTTAAACATATGTATCAGTGAGTTATCATGGATTTAGAAGACATGGTCTATGACAATATTGTCAAATTCTGCAACAATAATATGATGTCTTATCAAACTAAATCTCTTATGCTGTGGTTATTCAATACTGTCAAGCAGACTATAGGCTTTCAGAGGTCACTAACACTCCCTGTTAAGCGCCACATGGTACAGAAACTCAATATTTTGGTCAGGGATGCCGCTGAGCGCTTAAGCGTGTGTGTGTGTGTGTGTGTGTCTCTGTGTTAGTGTGTGTGTGTGTGTGGGCAGGCTGAGGTCACTCTCATGCCTCTGAAACCCGCATTGCTGATGCGGGCATCTGTCCAGTGGACGGATATTTAATAGGGTGTATCATCACGCTTCCCTTCACTGAGGCAGAACTCAACATCCGGCTGAAAACCACCGGTCTAATATTTTATTTTATTTTATTTTATTTTTTAATAGCAACAGCTTATTAACAGGTGTCACATCATCGAAAACGCCTCCAAAGCCAGAACATAATAATGGCTGTGGCAGCAAGGTTCACGCAGAGGACAGAATTCAGAAAAAGTGCCCTGTTTCTTCCCTGTTTGGCTTTTCAAAGGATGGGAAGCGGCTTTGGGGCAGAATCCTGATTGTGTAATAATCCCATCTGTTAGAGGTGGAGTGCCATGAACTACTATAGACTCTTAACGATAGGTAATTATTTGTCAAGTCAGAGTTAAGAACAATGAATAAAGTGTACCTTTGCCCATTTATAAGAAATAGGATAAAGGCTTGATTTAAAAACATTTAACTCATGGTCTCCCATATAAATCTCACTGTAAATATATGATATATGCATTCTTTTGACCCAAAGGCAGCTATCTGAAAGGGTTAAATGTCACAGTAGTGGGTCATTACTCCCTTGAAGTGTTTTATAGTTCTTTGTAACTCTGTTTTAGTATGTAATGCATTAATGACGCAACTTTGGTAGAAACATCAGAAACTGCACTGTTAGGAAGAGCATTTTGAGTATTTAAAACCATATCTAGGAAATTTACTCAAGTAATTCCTTATTGTGCTTTAATAAATTTGAGGAACTCATAAGAAAATGGTCAAAAGAGAAGCAGCGGATATTGATCTTTTTCAGAAACACTGGATCCTAGACGGCCTGCATCACTGCTAACAGCATCAGTTTGTGTGACCTTCCCTGCCAGTCTGTAACACAGACTTTCTGATAAAAGTCTCAAAGCCAAAACCAGTGTAACTCTGACATCATCACAGCTTTTTTTTTTTAGACTTTGTAGAGCTCCTCCAAAGCTACAAAGGACAAATAAGATGACCTTTATAGATACATTAGTGAAATGGGCTTTTTAAAACTTGCCAGTTTTGCTTACATATATTTTCTGTGGGAAACTGCATGAGTGTGTGCCACTCTTTTGGTCACATTAAAGGCGGTGTGAATCAGCATGCTGAATCATGTCAGAGGGTAACAATACAAGACTCCTGCACATGCCTTAGTATGTTATGCAATGATGACCAGTGATACTGCTGCCTGAGGGATCCATTTTCTTTCGCCTGTTTGAAATAAATAAAAAATGAGCATTTGCTGCTGTGAATTAAGACTGAGGCGAGTGTCTTAAGCTTTTGTTTTGTGTTGACAGGACATGAAAGGAGTGCCAATTCACTGTATCACTTCCTTTGGCTTGCTAAAAAGAAAGTTGTGAGGAGTTTGAGCAGGTTACAAGGTGACATCTTGTTTTAATCATCTTAAGCTCCCAGCTCCTTTTGACCCATTCCTCCCAGCTCAAATATACACGAGTATGTTTTCATGGACAAGAAGAAGAAATGGGCTGAAAAGTGTGGCTTGTAACACATTACTTCTTTAGAAACTTTCACTCCCAGCTGGAAAACAGCAAAGAGTTACTACAGAGAATTTTTCTTTTAATGCTAAAGTTGGTATTTTTCTTCTCAACATTTCATATATATAGGTTAACTCCAATGGGAGTCAATTCAATATGATTCATTTGTACCCTGAGCTCTCGAGAAAAGCCTAGTGATTTGTGCTATGAACTTGTGGCACCTGAGTTCTCAGATGGACTAGGTAAACACATAACAGCATGATTCACTTTTTAAAATTTTGCTCTTACTTTGTGGTGTGACGAGCTTAAATCGTCAAAGGCGGCTACAGACTATAAGATTTCAGCATGTTATTTGTGTATGCTATTTTTTTTAGTTACTGGCATTATTCACTGATTAAACCTGTGTGTGAGCCACAACTTGGTTGTCATTGTATAAAACCCACTGAATAATTCTTGTGATTATATTTACTCTATTCATTAACTATGTTACCTACACTATAAAAACCTTATTTGTGAATAGTATAAATTAAAGGTGGGACAATTTTGATTTTGAGCCTCTTGGTCTATGCTATGAAATGAGTTATGAAGTTATATAAATGTCACTTAAATATTTTCACACTGAAGAGAATGTGATTGGCTAACTAATGATAATCCACATACATCATATCGACAAAAGTACACTTTACACCTGCAGAAAACCAGTGGAAACCCATTCCATGAAGCTCCCGGTGTGCAGTTTCTGTGCTGATGTTAATGTGTTAGCAACTTTTATGCACTATGAGCCTCAGCACTGGACAACCCGCTCTGTAACTTTACGTGGTCTGCTACTTCATGGCTGAGTTGCTGTGGTTCCTAAATGCTTCACTTTGCAGTAATACCACTTACAGCTGATCATGGAATATCTAGGAGGAAAGAATTTCACAAACTGACTTGTTGCAACAACGGTGTCCTATTACAGTAACATTCTCAAATTCACTGAACGACTCTTTCAGGATGACATGTTCTTTCACAAATGTTTGCATGTCTAGGTGCTTGATTTTATACACCTGTGGTAAGAGGACTGAATGAAACACCTGAATTCAAAGATTAAGAGGCGTGGCCCAATACCGTTGTCCATATAGTGTTTCAGGCAGATTAATTTCATGAATCTTCTGATTGGATGTTAGAATGATTGAGGCATTTCCTATATGTGTACAAGGGAATGCAGAGATGTTGCCCACATGCTGGGCATGATCTGAAACTAGCTTTTGAAAGTACGCCTTTTTGCAGCTAGAGGAGTCACACTCTGCTGGCCATTAAAATAGGGCCGGTTAAAGACACTTCAACTTCACTTTATTTTTCAGACCCAGAAGCTAAGCTTTTAAAATGTCTATGATCTAAACCTAACCCTACCCTAACCTTAAAACATGTTTACCTTAAAACTTAATGATTTACCTTAGGGACTTTTGTTCCCATAATATGTGTAGTAGAGACAACATGTTAATACCTAGACCAGAGACAGAGAGAGAGAGGGACACAGATAGAGACAGAGAGAGAGAGAGAGGGACACAGAGAGACCGACACAGACAAAAAGAGACACAGACAGAGAGAGACACACTCAAGAGAAAAGAAGTTAAGAGAAAAAAAGATGTCTGCTCTGTCTTTATGGGCAGGGTCTGTGTGTTAACTGTGCTCCCCTGAGCTTTCTGAGAGATGACAGCATGACTCTTCTTTCTCCTCACTGTCTCACAATATGTGTAGAGATGAGTTATTACTTCATATATTAGGAGAGATGCTCTCTTTGGGAAAAAAAAATACTTGAAAAAATACTTTTTGTCAGTAGTCAGAGACTGGAACTGCAGTGTTTTTGGATTTTTGTGAATAGCACCAGTAACATTGTATCTCTCTATGGCAACAATTAGTCGTTTAATAACACATCACCCCTATCTTTTATCTAATTATTCCATTTGAAATGTTTAATATGAATAATTCGTTAACTAACTAGATGTTTCTTTAGAGTATATGTAGATATGGTATGTAAGTTATACTGTATATTGCATGTGTTATAAAAGGTTAAATTTAAGTTCATGTGTGTGGCAATATCACAGTCACATTCATATGCTTGTTCCAATACACTGGAACCTGATTCTTAATCTGTGGACCTTTTTGAATGGAATTTCTACCATTATCTTGTTGCGTATCATATAATACACATTTCCCTGACATTTCGCTACAGTGACATACTAATCATGAAGCTCATGAAGTTATCATTATCATGCTTATCTGTCCGATTTTGATGGCTTTGTTGACATCGAGCAGATCTAAACAGCAGTGTCTGTTGATTCTGTATCACAGCCACTGATCATGGAAAACAAACAGCATCTTCTTGGCCTTTTCATCTCTGTATCCACATAATTAAGTTATGTATATACATACTTATGTGGATGAATGTATGTGTGTGTGTGCACGTGCATGTCAGTGTTTTCAATGGATGGGAGATCTGATTCAAGATCATGATGCATTACAGTTGAAGGGTGCTCTACAGTTTGGGAGCTGGACTGCAGCAGGAATTTAATTAAAAGAACATAAGCAAGAAAAACAGAAAAAACAAGCACCAAGGTACCCAGAAGCGTGCAGCAGTGACCTAAGTTTAGTGCACGTAGTTGAGAGACTCATACAAGATTCAAACTGCATTTCTTGAATATTTGGCCATAACTAGTCCAAAAATATTCTTGGTAGTTCTGCTAACGTGGGATGACCCTCATCCTAATAAGGTGGGGCTCAAGAATCCTTATCAGATCTGACAACAGCAGGTGAGTCAGCACCAGGTTGCATTTAGTCCTTCGGTGCCAAAAAACAGCAAACTTTACAGACATTTAGCAGAGAATTACAGTCACTATATAATGCTATAGAGTGAAGTAGACACATCTTTCTAGTAAAACCTCAGAAATTGTACTTTAGTAACTCCATACAAAATCCCTTGTTTTATTTATTTGCGTGTGGTTTTAGGCTGTAATCTAGTCAATTAGGTTTTAAGATGTTTTATTTCTTGTTGCTATAATGTTCTGTACAATCTGATCTCAAATGAGCAGTCTGTACAAAGGCACTGCCTGCTTATCTCTTCATCTTTACTTCATTTCCTCACAGTGACAACTTATCTAAGTCGTTAGACAGCGAATTGTGTTGTCTAATTGCTTGGTAATCTGTCTTATACTGTAGAGCGACAAACCCACTGAGCTATGCTTTAAAACAGTCAATTCTACATGCATCTGTTTGCCTGTGTGTGTTTGAGTGTGTGCATTTGCATAATTATATGTATGTGAGCGTATGCGCATGCAGCTCTTTTTAGTGTGTCCTGTGTGTGCGCTTTTGATGTTTTCATCTGTGGGAATTATTTCTATAAATAAACGGCAGCTCAGTGGTGTGTTCATCACAGAGGTTGGTGCTCTGGTGAAGGTCAGTCCCCACAGAATACGGATGATGGGGAAATTCAAGTGGATGCACAATTGGGATGCTATATTGGGATAGAACAGAGTTACTAGGATCTGGATATAGCTGGATATAGAAGAGATGAGTTGGTTGGTGTTTTGTTTTTCATTAGATTGCTTTACTTAAAAGATAGTGGCTTCAGTGCGTTATTTTTTTTTAAAGTAAACAAAGGCTTCCTTTGAAATCCAAGCTGGGTTTTAGAAGCACTATTAGAGAACATTTAATAAACATTTAATAAATGCAGTGAAAGTAAAGACTTTATGCCACTGAACTTCTTTTGAAGAAAGTGTAGTTAATTGAAAACACAAAACCAACACCCCGGAGGTCCCTGATCTGCAGCTTGCCCTCATGATTGTGAAATTTTTTTTTTGAGAAAGACTAAAAGTACCACCACATTTAGCATCCTTTTTTTAGTCTTAAAGGGAATTTCTTAAGGCAATAAGCAATCTGGAAGACTTCAATGGACACTGGCTGTAATTGTGTCAAATGTTTGAGTCTGTTCACAAACAATTCTAATAAACAACTCTAATCTGACCTGTAGTTCATATTTCATATTGGAATATCAGTTCCAACAATTATCATTTACACTCACTGGCCACTTTGTTTGAAAGACCTTGCTAGCACTGGATTGGACCTCCTTTTGCCTTCAGAACTGCCTTAATTCTTCGTGGCATAGATTCAACAAGGTCCTGGAAACATTCCTCTGAGTTTTTGGTTCATGTTGACATGATAGCATCACACAGTTGCTGCAGATATGTTGGCTGTACATCCAAGATGTGAATCTTGAGATTTGGTGACTGTGGAGGCCATTTGAGTACTTGTTCATTTTTTGTACAGTGTCCTTGGGTGTTTTGAAAGGCGCTTATAAATAAAATGTATTATTATTATTATTATAGTGAACTCATTGTCATGATTAAGAAACCAGTTTGAGAAGATTTGAGCTTTGTGACATGGTGTGTTATCCTGCTGGAAGCATCCATCAGAAGATGGGTACACTGTGGTCATAAATATCTAAAATATCAATATGAATCTTCAGTTTATGGAGATAACTTTCAAAGGGCAAGAATGTTGGTTCTTTACTCTTAAATTGACATATATAGTAATGACTTGATCTAAGAAGGATCTGCTGTTCATGCCAATTTAAACACAGCTGACATAAAGATATACCTCTAACTCTGGTCTCAGCGTGACAGAGCAGTTTAGGTACTGCAGTGTATCATAAATCAAAATTCTTGGTGCATCTCTGTTTAAAGAATGATGAAGCATATACAGTAGCTCCTGTAGAAATACCACAGCTCCTGTAGTCATTGCATTTGATTTAATAAAAACAAGACAAACAGATAGATAGAAACCTCATACGATCAACTTTTTTCCAAAACTAAACAATTACTAAAAGAAACATAGGAGAGCTTGAAATAGATGATCTATAATCATATCACATTTCACCTCGTATTCCATGGTCCCATTTGACGTAGTTGCATGGAGACAGCTATTTTAATTGGTCTGGGGTTTCATGAATCACCTCATGCTCCCTGTGCTCTCTGGGCCTGATTATGAAAGCTTGCTGCTGCCTAATGGATGCAGAATGAGTTGTCTGTGGTGTCTGTCACCGCCTCTCTTCTGCTTCACCCTTCTGTCTCCCTTAGTCCTTTTTGTCAGATCAGTCACAACTTTCTTATCTAGCTGCTTTTTGTGTCTCATAGCTGTGCCCTTATTGCTTGTCTGAGGTATATGATGTCTGAGCTACAGTATATGATGAACAGGCTATGGTGCAGACAGCATCCTTTCATGTGTTTGCATTTTGAATTTGATCTCAAATAGAGATTCGGGAGTAAAATGGCACACCTTATGTTTGAAATAGCTGATTTTGCAATGCTATTGATGGCCAATTTTTTTTTAAAGCTGATCTCTGTATTGTGTTTGATTTGGTTTTAAGTAAATGGCATTCAGTGTAACGCCAGCTCAGCCCTTCCCCTTTTTAAAAAGAAAAATCGAGAACACACTGAATTTACTTCATAGTACTTAGCCAGAAGTGACCATATTTACATGAGGTTTGGATTAGGATGGAGTGGTAATTTATTTGCTAATACTAGCAAACTTGGTTAGGAAGGGGCACCAGTATACTGTTTTGAGGCATCTTACTGACACTGATACCTGCAAAATAGTGCTAAATAACACAAAAATAAAATACCAGAAAAACGCAATTTGCCTAGAGGACTGTTTTTGGATCCACCTGTCACTCAGCCCATTCATGGCCCTCTTAATGTATTATTTTAGGACTCAATACAATTTAAACTGGTGAATTATGTTATTATTAGTAATTTAAACAGGATGTTTAAACACCTCTTTTTCAAGAAAGACCTGTGTACAAAAGACATATTCAGATTAAGAGTACACAGACTGGTAGACTGACACATAATTCAAGGACATGTTCTAGGTGTTCAGAAATTAAGAAAAGCATGTGCAAGGATAGTTGCAGATATATTTTAAATTGTTCTAATGAAATCACAGAATGTAGCTTCACAGTCTTTTATAGCTCATTCCATTTGTAGGCAGCAAAGAATTTAAATACAGTTTTTACAAGTTCAACGTGAATAACAGGCACAGCTAATGTTAAAATGTCCTGTGACCTGTCATTGTATGCTTAAAAACAATATCACCATAATGATAATCAAGTTAAGACAAAATTATACCTTATAGAATAGTTAATGAGAAACAGGAGTTGTCCCTATACGTATTTGTCAAATATTTATAACAAGCAACAGTTTCATTTATGTGACCATGGAGGGTTTGAATATGGGCTGTTGGCTGGATACTTATAGGTGACCCTGTGAATAGCATGCACTTTGTTTTATCAGAATGAAAAACAAGCTCATGTTCTGAAATACAAACTTTAGTTTTGCAATGGCCAGATCATGGAAAAGCCAGTGGCATATAAAATAGTGTCATCTGCATAAAAATGGACTTTAAGATTTTAGGTGGTGGAGATAATATTGTTTGTGTACAGGGTGAATAAAAGACATCCAGAAGTGGTATCCTGTGGAATTCCTGTACTAATGGCAAGGAAACCTGAAATCTCTGGAGACTGCTGTGAGAAAGATAGACATAAAACCATTTAATGGACTGTTCATCTAAACCAATTGTAACCGATTGTAACAACGGGGGATTGGGAACAACAAGTTGGGATTTTAACATGGGGGTTTATGGGGATTGACTTTAGGAGATGGACTCATGTGGCCATTTGAGGAACCATAGGTTTTGGTACTTCATATAAGCTATGAGGTTGCTACTTGGGCAGAATCTTGTCTATTTTTACATAAAATATGGTAACTAAATTGATCTGCAGTGCAGTTAATCTACTGTAATGTCTTATCTTGGACAAAACTCTTTCAGTATGTAAAACAAATCTTCAAAAGCTATGACTAGATGTGATTAATTTAATAACATATTGCTTGAAAAGAAATGCAATTTGCTATTGGAATTCTATTTTACTGAAAGTTGATGTCCAGTGAACCAAAATGCACATCCAAAAATCTCTAAAGTTCTTGCTCTGTGATTTAGTCATTACATACTTTTGTTTCCAGGTTGAAGGACTGCTAACAGTGGAGAAAAAGCCTAAAATGACGAACCACAGTCGACCAGTTCAGGACTAATTCAGACTTCTGTGTGGGTGGAGGAGGAAGACTGAAGAGAGACAAAGTAAACCACATGATCAGGCCTCGGAAAGGCTCCAAAACAGTGATGTTCCCCTCAGGCAGGGATTACCTCCTCCCCGTCGTCTCTCTCTCCATCTCACCCACTCACCCTCCCTCATACAACAGAGCAGCCGTCCAGCTCCAAGACTCTGAGCCGTGAGAGCGCACTGTGCTCGCCCACCCACACACGCACACAAACACACGCGCACTCTAACATTGCTTTCGCATCCTGCTCATGGTCGTTGGCCTGTTCTCCTCAGCTGCTGCTCCTGCTCTAGTTCTAGACCATGAAGAGGCCCAAGCAGCAGACTGGGCCCTTGAGTTTCCTAAATTTCTTCAGCCGAAAGCCCAAATCAGAGCCAAGAGCAGAGAGGCCTGTGGAAGCCTGTCCCAAAGAGGAGGTGGCCATTACCCTGACCCCAAGCGAGCATCCAGAGCAGGTAAGACTGATGCTTTGTCTACTTGGAGTGAGCGTAAGCAATGAAGGAATGCCAGTTTCTGTGATTGTGTCTTTATTTGGGTTCATGCAAGTTTTGAAAAACATTTTAACTTGGGATTTATGTGTTCCAATTTAAACTCTGAGTTTATTTTTGAAATTTGTAGCTCATAGGTCATCATTATTCTTCTGTCAGTGAGAAGCTGAAGCTATCTCACAGAAAAACCACAAAGCTGTTGATCATTAACTTTAGATCCATGTTTGCTTGCTTTGTCCTCCCCTCGGTTGCTGCTGAACAAATCCATTAGCATGTTTGTATAATTAATTGGTCATTTGTACAAGTGATGTTGCCAAGAAACCAAATGAAATGCACCATCCCAGCTATGTACACACTTACTAATACTCCAAACAACAAGGGCCCTTCATTCTCACAAGTGTACTGTGTTTGGATTTGGTAAATCAGCATGTTCTGTAACTGTTCTTAGGACCTCACAGCAGAAGAGGCTGGAGAATCAAGAGTTTCTGGAGCAGAAAAAGGAGAAGGAGGAGGTCCACCAGCAGTGGCTGAGGTGGGCGAGAACAGTGCTGCCACAGTTGAGTGCGTGGGTGGGGTCAGCAGGGGCTCCACTGGTGTCCTGTCCCTCTCCTCCTCCAGCCAGGACCAGCTATTGGACGAACACCTAGAAGAATGCCCACTGTGCCTGCTCAGTCAACCGCGTTGCCACTTCCCACGACTCACCTCCTGTTCTCACAGGGCATGCTCTGACTGCTTACGCCAGTACCTGCGTATTGAGATATCAGAGAGTCGGGTCGGCATCGCGTGCCCACAGTGCCCTGAAACACTGGCGCCTCTGGATGTTCGTGCCATTCTGGATGACCGGGCATTGCTGGAGAGGTTTGAGGAGTACCAATTGAGGCGTTTTCTGGCTTCTGATCCCGATACACGCTGGTGCCCTGCGCCCGACTGCAGGTGAGAATTAAGCTTATACCATCTACCATCCTGTTTTAGGCATTTTTTCAGTTTCAAGCATACTGTAATTAAACTAGAACATCTTTTTAATTTTTTAGCTTATAACTAGTAAAGAGAAGCTATTAATTAAAGGAGAGTGTAATATTTTGGGAAATACCAATAATGACTTTGCTTTGTGGAAAAAAAAGTATTTTATTGACATGATTCACACTGCAGCAATCCACTGTAGTGTAATTACTTAAAAAAAAGAAACAAAAAAAAGTTAGATCCCTAATCCAGCACTACAATGTGGCAGCCCTTGTCAAATCCCTGTCATCCCACCACCGGCTTTATTTTGTAAAAACACAAGACTGATGCATTTGTCACTGTCAGAATAATTGACTTAGATTTAAAAGAATAATTGGCAGTATTTGAAAGCTTTTTCCATGGTTCACCGAGTTTGCTGCAGTTTATATATTTTGCAGATCCTGGAACAGAACAGACTTTGAAAAAAGGAACCAATCCCCTACATATTGGTAACAATAACTCTTTGAGGCATCCTAATAGGCCTCACACAGAAATACCTAAAAGATGTCCCATAGTGAGATTTAAGAAACATTCACCTTTAATTGGTTTAAAACGTTATTGGTGATGTGTCTAGCATTTATGGGACCATTGTACTCTTACTCCTGTTCCCTCAGGATAACTGCCTGAAATGTAGCTTGCCTTGTGTTGCAAAGAGATGGTTTAAGCTCAGCTACAATGTGATTTCATTACAAAATCGATCTTAAGCGTCATCATAAATCTTACGAGGGAAACTTTGGAATTAAAGACGTGTTTTTTTCCATTGACAGCAGCGTCAACCAGCTCTCAATTTTTTTCTGCTGTTGTTTAGAACTTGCGCCGACACTGATCCATTGTGATATCAACTTAATGTTCATGCATGGGTAACTGGATAGGGGTGCTGATGGGAAGTCACGATGTGTGTCCCTTTTTGTGTGCAGTGTGTTCAGTGGATATTTAGTGGTCAAAAGCATGTATGCACCAGGGTTCAGGACTCGGTTCAGTGGAAGTCTGTCAGTGCTTACTGCTCAGTCATGATGAATGAGAGGAGCAAAAATAAATACACAGTGGTGAATTAAATATAACACAGAGAAACAGGAGATCCTGTTTTTAAAGTGTCTACAACAAATTCAATGTTTTTGGAGTTTGATTTAATAGAACAGTTTACAAGTGTAGATAATGGCATTTTGAATAACCATTCTCACATAAAAGAGGCTTTGAAGTTAGGATTAATTATGTAAACTGGTCATTCACAGTTATGATTGGTGCATTCCCATGTTCCCAACATGCAGAGATTCCCTGAGGTCTTAGTGACAGAAGCTTAGCAGGAGATTAGGTTGGCTCAGAGAAAGTGTGAAAAATGTGTGTTTTTACACTAAGTCTGAGTGTCTAACACACACTTGTGTCTATGTGTGCAACTGGTCATGTTTTATCCACATGTGTAATGTAAGTAGGAATTGTTTCATGTGGAAGTCTCTTGGTTCCAGTGTTAATGGCTCATGACACTATTTTTGACACTATTTATTATATCTCAGTTAA
>VUQS01074482.1:16042-28485 GCA_015108495.1 Heterochromis multidens | reverse complement strand
TTTTGTTTTTTTTTTTTTTTTTTTTTTTCAGCCCCCGGTATTGCCATTTACAACCAAGCTGGAGGATAGTGTCCATATAGAAAAGACTCCCAAAGTCCAAGAACAAAGCCCCACACTGTTGATGTTCTGACCCTGCTTAGTTCCTGGGATGAGGCCAAAACATGTAGATGGTGCTGGGTAATATGGGATTGATATTGGTGTCCAAATGACCAGCACAGATGATGCGTCACATGAGCCCATTAGAGCGTGATTGGACAGCACCATGCTGTGTTCATTAAAAAGCAATATGTGAAAGTCTGATCTGCCATTTCCTGCAGATTAGTATCTGCTCATACATCCAACGACGACAGCTAAGCTGTGGGTTGTTTTTGCCTCCACAGGGCAGGGTAATCACAAAGCATAGATCTACCAACTGTGAGTACGAATTAACCATGTTGCTAACTGAGCCTGAAATTGTGTGGAATATGAGGTTAGAGCCTGCAATCTGGCCAGAATATCTTCATGCTGTTTTCTGTCTTAACGCCATGATGGAACCCAAACAAAATCGATTAAAGAAATCATTTGTTGAATCAGGTGTTTTTCTGCATGGGTGCAACGATGGTATGACTTTTCTGTGGTGCTTGTGTTCCACTGAATATCTTTGAACTGATGTATTACAGTACATGCAGAGCAGAATCTTTTTTGGCACTCGACCATGAGTCATGTCAAGTAATTGACAAAATACAGTATCACAGATCATATGGAAATTATATTAGGACTAGCACTGAATATGTGATGTTGTGGTTTTAAGGCATGTTGTGCAACCACAACTGGGACTTAATTCACATCTTTGATGATATCATAGCAATCAGACTCATTTAAAGCAATTACTCAGAGCTGCACAGTAGATACAAATCACTAGTAATATCATCTTGTGCCTGTTCTCATTCCCTCTCGTCTGTTTTTCCTTGAAAATGATATCAATCAGTTTTGACACCTCTGTTTATCAATGAGGTCGGCTTTGTGTGGTCCTCAGCCCACACTGATGTGTGAGTCTAACCCAGCCTTTCCCCTGATGGATATGTGAGAGTCAGAACAACATCCAAAACAAACAAGACGTCAGGTTGTGTGATTATTGTGCATAGTTAGAATAATTCTTTGTGAAAGTAAAGCAGAGGGTGACAGGCTGCCGTCAGAGCCAGGAAAGCTGAAGGTGTGCAGCATGATGTATGGAAAGAGACTGCTTTTGGAGATTCTAGTCCTGTTAATGAACACTCTAAAGAGTTTATGAGTGGAGATGCATCAACAGACAAGGCTTCAGTACTGGATATGGTGGATACTGCCTTACCTCTAGAGAGAGCTCAATTGCTAATGACAAATGAATGGCTGAAGTAACTGGAAAGATATTTATGTCTTAGCATTTTACCCCACAAATATTCCATCTTTTCCTAGACCATCTGTGAGATGTGCTCATATATTAATGTAAATGTTTTAAAGCTGTGATATAGAAGACATTTTTGTAGTCTGAGGAACAGCCAGGCTGGAAACCACACACTTTGAAAACACCTGAGTTTGGTCCTCCTTGTCAGAGAGGTCATGAGAACTGGGATGACTGGCAGTGAGAGCTTGTCTGTGAGTATGTTTGGGGTGACGTTTAAAGAGATCAGCTTACTTCTGATTTCGCCACCAGATGTCCTAAGGGGCATGTGGAAGACTTATACAGAACATCTTAAATTTATTAAAAAGTTTTATGGCAATGATTAAAACAATATCTGCAAGCCAGCTATTGGATCATTATGTCACATTAGATGAAGTCAAAGGAGGTAAGTACGCCAATTCTCAAAAATTTTGCATTTGCATACTTATTTCAATGGAATCCCAACAATCTTCAAACAAAGCAGCTAAATACAAAAAATACACACTGGACACTTTATTAGGTACTTTGCTAGTACTGTTTTGAACCCCTTTTTGTCTTCAGAACTGTCTTAAGTCTTTGTGGCATAGATTCAACAAGGTGCTGGAAACGTTCCTCAGAGATTTTGGTCCACATTGACATGATTGCATCATGCAGTTACTGCAGATTTCTTGGCTGTTGTTGTTTATGCCAAATTTTGAGCCTACCATTCAAATGTTACAGCAAAAATTGAGACTCGTCAGACCAGGGAAAGTTTTTCCAGCCTTCTTTTGTCCAATTTTGGTGAGCCTGTGCGAACATTAGTCTCAGTTTCCTGTTCTTAGCTGATATGAGTGGTAACTGGTATGGTCTTCTGCTGCTGTAGCCCATGTGCTTCAAGGTTCGATGTGTTATGCATTCAGAGATGCTCTTCTGCATCTCTTGTCATCAAAAGTGGTTATTTGAGTTACTGTTGCCTCTCTGTCAGCTCAAAGCAGTCTGGTCATTCTCCTGACCTCTAGCATCAACAAGGCATTTCTCTCTGGATATTTCCTCTTTTTCTGAACATTCGCTGTAAACCCTAGAGCTAGTTGTGTGGAAAAATCCCAGTAGATCAGGAGTTTCTGAAATACTCAAACCAGCCCGACTGGCACCAACAACCATGCCACATTCAAAGTCACATAAATCACCTTTCTTCCCCATTCTGTTTATGACTTGACTTTGGTCAAGTCATAAAACTGCTGTGAGACCGTCTTGCTTGATTTCTGTCTCAAGTTTAAGTTCCAGCGTCCTCTGTGTTCCTTTTCCTGTTGATATGCGAGTTTCTTGTTACTGGGTTAGTAGTTATAATTGGGGTTGTTTCCTGTTTTACTTTGATAGTTGGTTGTCCTTTGTGAGTTGCTTTGAGTTTCACTTGCCCCTTGTGATTGTCTTGATTGTCTGCACCTGTGTGTCGGTCTCCCAGGTGTCTCCACATCCTTAATCAGCCCTCTCTGTATAAATAGTCCTTTCTTCATGAGGTCATCTGTTGTTGTCTCTCTTATGTCTTCAAGCAAGTTCCTGGGTTTTGTTAGTTTGTTTGCTGTCTTGTACTGCTGGATTGTTCCCTTTTGCTTTACTTTGAGTTTTGAGTCTCCATTTGGGTCCACTAGAGAACTGAAAAAAACAACACTAATTTGCTGTGCTGCACAGCATGGCTACTGCATGTCATGTTCACATTTAAGTTTTAGGATGTCTTTAAGATTAAAGGGTTTGAGCTAGGTTGATGTTACAGCAAGGTTGGGGCTTACACAAACAGTGAATCAAAAAGCATGGGAAAAACAGCAGATTTTCATATAATGGTGATCTGTGAATAATCTGGCTTTTCGTATATCACAGTTACTCGCTGTATTTTTACAATGCCCACGTGGGCTGGACTGTTTTTTTTTTGTTTTTTTGTTGGCACTTATGTACACCACCTTTCTAGTTGTAAATGCAATGCAAAGGGAGGAGGGAGATGCGGTGCTGATGCTTCAGCATTTCATCCAGTGGTTCTGAATGTGGTATAGCATCTTTAAATGCCTACCTTTAAAACAAAGTCAGTTAAAGTTAATCACTGCTGAGTAAGTAAACCCATTAAAGCATTAAATATTGCTCAGCTGAACTGTAATCATCCCACTAAAGGCTGGACTGTTAAACTGGTGAAACTGCTAAGGCTATTAGCAGATGAGAGTCCCTTTGCTGCAAAACATTAACTGAGATCCATCAGCACCAATGAGGTTGGGGACAAATGGTGTACACACAGACATAAACATATAGACAGCCACATATGCTGGGAAACTAACACAGAGACACATTTATACAAAGTTATACACATTTAGACACCCACACACTGAGACAGATGTGATTGCTCTGACAATTGAAGCACATCTGGGCTAATAGTTAGCTATGTGGATGTTTCCCAGTAGCGTTCACCTCAACAACCCATATGTCCACTCACACAGACTACAATGGTACAACAATGTATTGTGTATGTCTATGCATTAGGGTACCAGGGGATCTCAGTTTTCTTCCATTTTCAATCTGGCTAAACTGTTACATTCCACACATACACAGTATCTTAGATCCCTTCTAACCTTGATGAGTTGCCAAAGGAGGTGAAATGAGAATAAAATATAGTGTTGTAATGCAGCCTTTCGTATCATTATTACTGCTGGTAAGATGACAGGGAGAGATAAAATGAAAGACTGGCCAAGGTTGTGTCAGTTACCCATAATTTGTAATGAGCACGGGGAATCCAGATGGGTGAAAGGAATCGGTCTCATTGCTAATTAGTGGGATCTCATTGCTAATTTAGATGCTTATGATGCCCAGGAAAGAATAAGCAAAATTGGATGTTTCAAGTTTTTGAAATCTACCTTTTCTGTCTTTCCTATTAGCCTTGGTATATCAGCAGGCACTCAGAGGAACCTAACAAGTGTATGCTCTTTTAATTGATACCCAAAAAACTGTAAGAAGAGAGACTATTTTACATAGAGACTGAGGGAAAAAAGCTATCATTTAATGGGAAAGAAATCCAGGGTTGCCGAATCTCCCGCTGCTGCAACTGCACTGAACATCACCTCTGCCCCCCACCACAATGTCAGCACAACCTCATTTCGAAGTACAGATGGGAGAGATAGGGCCAACACCTCTGCTGCCACAATTTGACACAACTAATTTAAAGCTGGTCTTTTATGGAAGTCTGGAATACATTACCTTGCCAGAACATAATAATAATAGAGAAGCATCAATCAAACAGGCCCTGTGCATACATTGTGTAATAAAGCTTATCTCTGGTTGACACAGTCTGTCTGACTCAGCCTGCCCGCCAGAACGAAACTATATGTGAGCTCTGCCATCAGGCGCTGGTTAACACTGCATAAATTTGCAGTTTAAGAGTCAATGACATTTTAATAAGGTAAAGCTGACAGCTTATGGCTCGCACACAAACACCCAGTTGTTTCCAGAGACTCAGAATCAAAAAATAGACAAGGCCAGGAGTCCATGTCTACACAGAGTCACGTTGTGAGAAAGAATGTTGTTTCTTTGAATATGTATACCCCCCTCAGCTGTCAGCAGACACACACACACACACATCCCTCTAAATTGTCAGACATTGGTGCCCCCACCTCCCCCGTCAAATGTTTCTATAATTTTTTCCAGGCGTTAACTGGATTCAGCTGCTTGTGAACTGCTTTGGCTCTCATCTCCACTTTCCATACTATTTAGAAGGGACCATTTTTTTTTTTTTTGATGTATGGTTCGGAGCTTGTTTTGCTGACTGTTCTCACCCACCGGCACCTCTGAAAGTCCTCATTGTGTTCAGACGGAGGCAATGTGATGTCATGCTGCACAGACACCTGGGAGTTTATGTCAGTGTGTGTTTGGATGAGGCTTTTCATAGGTGTCTTACATGTCCAATGCATTTAGGACAGCTTAGCGTTTGTTAGCCATGATTCATGCGGCTGATGGGTGGCCGTGTGGAATTTAGAGGGGGACAAGGCTGTCTGATTTGTCAGCTATGGTCATTAATAGCACCAAAGGCTGAACAAATATAATTTTGCATTTACATAAACTGAGCAAATCTGAGTGTTTGTGCAAAACTAACATTAGTCTCAACATATTTCTGGAATATATAGCAACATATGACATAATATTTTATTATTATGTCATATGTATGTCTGACCCTTCTGCAAAATATCTGACAAATTATTGGAATATTTGTGCATCTATGCCATAAAGACCCAGCTACTTTAATCCAAAGTCTAACCTCTGTTATTCTATTTTGCAGCTACCAGTCCACCTGGTCAGTCAAACATCTGCTTTCTGCTGGCATCAACTTTGCAGACAGTCACTTGCTTCACGACAGAGGTCACGGACAGGACTATGATGGCTCCACATGGGCTGGAAAAACATCAGCTCCACAAACACACACATGCATTTTTCCATTCTTTAAACAAAGCCTTTAGCTCTCTTCACTCTTTAGGACCTTTTGCATCAACTGGGATCTCGCTGCAGTTGCCATCATCCCTCTTTTAGTCACTTCTTCTTTGGAAAGAATCCCTTTCCACATCATGTAGTAATCCACCGACTTCAGCATGAATAGCTTTTATTCTTTACTTGGATCCCCCATTAAATCCTGCTGTAGTGAGCGCTAATAACATTTTGGGTAGCCTCTGCTTACCTGCTGGCACCTAATACATCACATTTTGCATAGGCTTGACACCCAGCCTACAGAGGAATGGAAGAATGGGTAGAGGCAGAATGAGGGTTAATGGGAATGATCCTCTGAATGTGGACTGTCACCCGCTGTCACTGTGGTTTGGGCAATCTTGCTATTAGAAAGATCATTGGACTACATGGCTCATTGGACTACAACCATTTGTTGTCCTGCCTCTTCTCTTTGTAATGACAAAAGTCAGAGTGAGCTCACAGGAATGTCAGCATGATAGATTTCAAATTCATCCTGCAAACAGAGACAATAAAAACATATCTTAAGCAAGTAAGGCAGAATAGTGTAGAACAGCATTAACATATGCCCATCTGTTTTTTCCTCTACTCTGTACAGCTGTATATCAACAGCGGAACAATGTTAGACAGTCTTGACTAAAACATTGTTAACGGAGAGACTTTGAACTTGTCTAAACACATCACTGGTTAGTCCACAGTCAGTTTGTGTATGCATGTATTTTCTGTCCTCCATATTTTAAATGCAGGGTTGCTGATATCTCATTAAGTGACAGCCAATCCGGTGATAAGCAGCAGTCAGACAGGATGAATCCCCGTCTCGTCTGCAGGTCTTAGACGCCACACCAAGTCCAAACACACACAAGCAAATATGAACCTTTGAGCATATGTGTATAGTGCATAAATATACACACATAAAGAGACACACACAACATCCTCAGCTGTCACAGTCTTCACAGCTGATTTACCATCTTGCCTTTGAAAATGTGGACAGCCATATACTTACCAAGCAAGGCAAAGGAAGGATAAGACTTTTATTTTAGGATGGTCGTGTATCACCTCCGATAGTAAAAATAACTTTTAACAGTGCTGGTGATGCATTCAAACGTCTAATTACTTCATGATGTATTCTCCTGTAAGTGTGCAGTATCTGTGCTGTTTAAAACACTGCTGCTCAATGCAGAGAAGCATATATTAATTTGAAATATGATGCCATTCTATTTTCTAGTCTGAAATGGCACCACTTAGGTGATGCTTTGATTATAACTAGTTGTGAAAATGTATTCACTGCCACTGTTATGGGGTTGCTGGGCCTCAGAATTTAATTCTATGTATTTTTTCTTGTCTGTCAGTTGATTGGTGGTGTTTGTATGACTTCAAAAATACCATGACATTTTTTGTTGATATCAATAGTGGCCAAAGCATGAACCCTAATGACTTTTGTGTAAGCAGTCACATATCCTGTGCAATATCTTAGCATCTGGATAGGCATTTCTTGCTTTATGCTGCTGTATTTCAGCATTCACTTTATGTTCAAAAGTATTGGGCCACACCTCTTAATCTTTGAATTCAGGTGTTTTCAGGCCCATTGCCACAGGTGTATAAGATCAAGCACATAGCCATGCAGTCTGCCTTTACAAACATTTGTGAAAAAATGGGTTGTTGTAAAGAGCTCACTGAATATGAGGGTGCTACTGGAATAGCATGCCACCATTATAACAAGTCAGTTTCTCTCCTTCTTCTTCTAGCTATTCCACAATGTAAGTGGTATTATTGCAAAGTGGAAACATTAAGGAAACACAAAGTGACAGACCACATAAAGTTGCAGAGCAGGGTCACAGAGTGCTGAGGCGCATAATCTGTAAAAGTCTCCAACCCTCTGCTGACTCAATAACTGCAGAGTTCCAAACCACCTCTGGTATCAACATCAGCAGAAAAACTGTGCACCAGGAGCTTCATGGGATGGGTTTCCATGGCTGAGCAGCTCCTGTATGTGTGACGTCTAGGTGGCACAGTATTTTTGTCCATCTAATGGTTTTTGTGATATGATGTCCTTTCTTAAAAACATTTATAGACTGTGATATTTCACCAAGTTGCAAGCCTGACTGTGCAACATGTGTACAATATCAAGTTTGATATATGTAGACTTAAAGATGATGATTCCTACTAAATTGTATGCCACAGTGCATGGCTGCAATTCATGTAATTATTTCTTTACATTTTATGAAAAGGTACCTCTAGGGAAGTCATAACATACAGTACCGGTATTGAACATAACCATGAATGCTATCACATTAATTACGCATATGAGGATGCCAGAAATAGTCCAGTATGAATACTATTATAGTTTTCCAATTTAGACTTTCAGCTACTCTACTGCAGCCTAAACATATCTACACACTTCATGGCTAACAGGATTCACTTTTCTGTTGCTGTGGGAACAATACCAGGAGACACTCACTTGCCAATTAGACTGAGTGACATACACAGGATCAGTTAAAGTGGTTTTATAGTCCACGAGTGGAAGTGGAAACTATAAAACCAACCATCTCTGGGGTTTACAGAGAATGGTCTGAAAATATCCAGTGAGTGGCAGTTCTCTGAATGAAAATGCCTTGTTGATGCCAGAGGTCAGAGGAGAATGCCCAGACTGCTTTAAGCTGATAGGAAGGCAACAGTAACAGGAAACAGAGAACGGAAAACGGAGGCTACAATTTGCACGGGCTAACAAAAATTGGACAATAGAAGACTGGAAAAACATTACCTGGTCTGATGAGTCTCATTTTCTGTTATGACAGTTGGATGGTAGGGTCAGAATTTGGTTTAAACAACATGAAAGCATGTATCCATCCGACTTTGTGTCATCCATTTATGACTACAGTGTACCCATTTTCCCATGCTTCCAGCAGGATAACGCACCATGTCACAAAGCTCAAATCATCTCAAACTGGTTTCTTGAACATGACAATCAGTTTGCTGTACTCAAATGGCCTCCACAGTTACCAGATCTCAATCCAATAGAGCACCTTTGGGATGTAGTAAAACAGGGGATTAGCGTCACAGACATGCAGCCAACAAATCTGCAACCACTGTGTGATGCTATCATGTCAGTAAGGACCAAAATCTCTGAGGAATGTTTCCAGTACCTTGTTGAATCTGTGACATGAAGAAGTAAGGCAGTTTTGAAGGCAAAAGGGAATCCATCCTGGAACTAATAAGGTGTAATTAAGTGTCTGGTGAGTGCACAATATTTGCTTATTATAGGATATGGTACATTTGTGTTAAGAAGTAATTAACAGATATTAAATAACTCTGAATTAGAGTTGATGCAAATGTACAGATGTGGAAGGACAGACTATAACCCAAAGGTTCAATAATAATTCATGAGAATTACCTTTATGAGAATGAGAATTTTAAAAAAATCTTTTATTATATTCTGTTTCTGAAAAATACTATCAAGCAATTATACATACACAGTACTGTGAAAAAATATTTGCCTCTTCCCGATTTATTTATTTCTTGCATATTTGTCACACTTACATGTTTCAGATTATCAAACAAATGTTAATATTAGACAAAGATGATTTCATTTATTAAGGGATGTGACGAGACTAAAGCTGAACTTTTTGGAAAGCCTGAGCCCTGTTACATCTGGTGTAAAACTAACACAGCATTTCATAAAAAGAACATCATACCAACAGTCAAACATGGTGGTGGTAGTGTGATGGTCTGGGGCTGCTTTGCTGCTTCAGGACCTGGATGACTTGCTGTAATTAATGGAACCATGAATTCTGCTCTCCATCAGAAAATCATAAGGGAGAATGTCCATCAGTTCATGCCCTGAAGCTCAAGCACACTTGATCCGAAACACACCAGCAAGTCCACCTCTTAATGGCTAAAAATAAATAAATAAAATGAAGGTTCTGGAGTGGCCTAGTCTTAAATCCAGCTGAGATGCTTAGGCATAACCTTAAGCCATTCATGGTTGAAAACTCTCTAATGTGGCTGAATTAAAACAATTCTACAAAGAGTGGACCAAAATTCCTCCACGGAGATGTGAAAGACTCACTGCCAGTTATCATGAATGCTTGATTGCAGTTCTTGCTACCAAGGGTGGCACAACCAATTATTAGGTTTAGGGCACAATTACTTTTTCACACAGGGCCAGTTAGGTTTGGACAGCATTTTTCCATAATAAATAAAATCATAATTTAAAAACTGCATTTTATATTTACTCAGGTCATCTTTGTCTAATATTAAAATTAGTATGTAAATGTAAATGTGACAAATATGCAAAAAATATGCAAAAATAAAAATAAAACAGAAATTAGGAAGGGGGTAAATACTTGCACTGTAAGCAATTAAGCACTGTATATACTGAATTAATGAAGTTGTGCGAATAAGGTAATATAATTAGGGATGGTTTTGCTATAATTATTTTGTTTCAGATTTTCAGTAAACATCACAATCCTATTTTTGATATCAGAAATCCCAATTTTGTAATTTGTAATAACTGTGCAGTAAAAATCTGATATTGTTACAGCACTACTACCAGTGTTTACCACTGAATAGAAAAGCAATGTCTTCTCCTTGTGTTGTGCTGTTGAGCCTTCATTTTCCTGCGAGATTTCATACCTTTTGGCTTGCAGAACTGCATAGTGAATGCAGGGCTTATAGTCAATCTCAGATGGTGTGATAATTCTATAACAAACACATTGTGCAATCAGTGTTCACTTCTTAAAAATAATTTAAAGGAAAAGAGTGCCTATTTTCTGTTTAGTACTTATATATGAGAAAATCTGAGGCTTTTGTTTGCTGCATGTTGCCTCTAACATTTTTTATTAAAAGCATGTTGGGGGATGGACATCTGTGAAAGCCAAGGTTGTGTTTTAGTGCACATTTGTCTGTTTTTACGGATGTGCTGTGTACACCATGTATATATTTTCTTTTTAGCCCATGTTTACATTGTGCCCTTGCCTTATAACAGTTTATACTATACTTAAATGAATCTTTATTACTCAAGCGAGTGTGCTTTGGTGCAGACAGATGGAATGTCTCCAAATGCTGCAATATGGCAACTTCTAGAGATGTCACTTCTCCCTAAACAAACCTGAAGGCTTTCCACTAGGGCTGCCTTGTGTCATGCACAGCTCTAACTCATCAATGTCAAGCCAAAATGCCTCTCTGCTCCTCTTCTCTCCTCTCGAGAACCTAATTACAAGTCACGTATTAGGACATAACTTTGATCCAGACACTTTCCTTGACAAACCAATGTATTGAGCCAGCTAATCCCCGACATGCTAAATGACTACCTGCTTTGCTAACCTTTGATCTGTTGAGGTTAGTACACGCACTGGTCCAATTACATTCAAGCTTTTATGAGAGGGCAACAACGTGCTCTTTCAAAACCAACAGGATTTAAGCCTTTTTATTACAATGTGAGGCTTGTTTCTCAGACAGCACCCTAAAGTATTAAGGATTAGACTTTAAGGGGGAAAATTGAGTTGGCCAGTTTTTTATTAATGTACAGCCACATTTTGGCTTGTTACATGCTTTAACCCCTGGCCCCAGCGGACCCTAAAAACCCACCACAGCCACTGGTAGGATTTCAGCTATGCTGTTTGAGGTTAATGATGTCTTGGCAAAAGAGAACAGTTCAGACTGTGAAATTAAGTTGTTAGATGCATCCTGCATAACGGAATTATGCTTTGTGTTGTACAATAACTGAGATTATACGTTGGTTAGCTTGAAAATCAGTTCAAGGTTTGAGGTTTTGAATTTTTGGCCACGTGAGCAGTTTAGCTTTTTAAAGTTTGTTTTTTGGCATATTAGTATATGCATAGAATATTAAACACTATATCAATTACCTATATATTCCGGTATGCTTAAATTGATTCAGCAGACCATGAGATCTGTGCCATACACACACCTTAATGTGTTTGTGTTTTTCTGCAGAAGCAACAGCAACAGTTTCAGACCTCTGGTTAGGAGCCCCATGGGAACACTGAGCCGTAATGGACAGAAAACTGATGAAACCGCCATTCCCTGACAGCCCAGTGTTTAGGCATTGTGTTGTGTAAAGGAGGGGGTGAGTGTGTGTGTGTGCCTGTAGCAAGTGTATGGATAACTGCTCACTAGGGTCTTATAGTCAGGCTGGGGAGGACTGATTCTAATAAGAAACCTCTCCATCTGCTCTGTTCACCATTTCAAGCTTCCCCTGCTTAACTGGTCACATTGGAAGAGATTAAAAAAAAGCTGGGAAGATCCAAAGGACCAATTTCATTTCAAAACTCAATCCGCCAGTGCATGGGATTTGCATAGCTAATTAGATGCTGTCTTACCCTTTTTTTCTCCCCCTCTTCTCCTCCTTCTCCTCCTCCTCCACTGAGCTTGTCTTTGTACTGACAGGAAAGGAAGGCTGAGCCCCATGCAAAGACCTCTGAACTGAGCTTATCTGGCTAAATGAAACACGATGTTTCTAATGTAAACTATTTTGCAGCTCATCACCAAACCTCAGTGTCAGCTCAGGCTTCCTCTGGTGTTTTTTTTTTTTTTTTTTTTTTTTTTTTTTTTTTGGAAAATT
>VUQS01074482.1:0-16022 GCA_015108495.1 Heterochromis multidens | reverse complement strand
CCACCCTCTTGTTTTTTTTTTTTTTTTTTTTTTGTAGCTATAAGTTTGGAGAACTTACGCCTGGCCTACTTTTACAGTAAAGAGCCCCTTATAGGTTTATTTAGCTATGTTTGCGTTGAATGGAGTAAGGATTAGTAGTGTACAGTAGATTAGGCCATTTTACTCTCCATCTAGCTACAAAGGGTGATTAGGAGCCATCACAGACAGATTTTTGCAGCTTTATTCAGCCTTCAGAGAGAAACATTTGCTGTTTTCCAAACTTGCAGTGGCCGTTTTTTATTTCTCCCTCTTTCCCTCTGTGTCTTTTTTTTTTCAGCCCCTCATCCCATTTCCTTCTCCTCCTCCTCTTCTATATCTCAGAGTCTGCATATACTAGAGAGGGGTATTAAAACAAACTCCCCAGTGGTTGGTTAAATCAGCACACACGATGAAGTGCATTGTTGTTTCTCGATGACTGAGAAATAAGAAAGGAAGGGTGAGACACAACAGAGAAATGGAGACAGAAAGCGATGGGGACGGGTGGGGAGAAAACCACACTAATATGCAACCATGTGTAATCCTGAGTCAAATGGGAATCACTCCATATATGGCATTAATTTCTGCAAAGCTTTACACCTAATCACCCCTAAGTGCTCTTTGGATCAGATGTGAGGCAAGGGTCTCGTAATCATAATGGGAATAATAACAGTCTGATGCTTATGTAAATGATCAAGGGAAGAACGATATTGTGGAGTGAGTGGAAATGGCTAATGAGGGTTCAGGAGTTCAGCAGGGGCATTAGGAAATAAAAATGTCTGTGTGCCTATACTGCAACTGCCATTCCACATGAACAATGGCTTCCCTATTGATTTTCAATATTGTATTCTTGTCTAATGACATGTTAATGATTCCAGGATTGGATGAAGACAAATATTTTTCCTAATCTGTTTATCCCCATTAACAGAAATCAGACACAAATGTCAAAGATTTGCAGAGCGTCTGTCAGTGTCTCCATCACGCTAATGAATGTAAGTAACAGCTGCGTTAAGGCACTCCAGTCCTTTCAGTGCAGTTTTACTGTCTCCATGTCTGCCCCGTTCTCATTCCCCCATTCATTTTCACTGTCAGCCTCTCCCACATACGGACTCCCCTCTGAATCTCTCGTGTTGCTGAGAGACTTTACACTGTGTGTTTTCTTAATCATCTGCAAATTAGCCCCTTGTCGCCGATAAAATCCTCAAATCCCCTTGGCTTCAATTGCCCCGTCCAGCCTCGAACAAGGCTTGAGCGAGCGCTGCTGGAAAACTCTGCCTCACCATCGTCATTTATTTTCACTATGCTAGAGGAAAATATGCAATGTTTGTGTTTGTGGATGTGTTAAAGGCCCACAACGTTTGGGTTGTAAACTCTCTTCTCTAGGCTGTTAATTCCAAGTTCAACATCAGCTTTTGTAGCCGACTGTGTGTCTGCTGTGCTACATGTGTGCACATCCTGCAGCAGGGTTTGGACCCTGGCTACATGCTGCCTTGCTGGTTTCTATGTGGGCCTCACACATCACAACCGCTGCTTGTTTCATGGTAAGGCGCATGAGTTGAAATAGATCACAGTTGCTTTTAATCAGAGTGAAGCAGCACAGGGCAAGCCTGTAAATGATGGGCAAAAGTTAGCTCTTCTTCCCTTCATTTCTCTCCCTTCCCTCTCCATCTGTCTCCATTTTTTTTTCTGCCTGCTCTCTTCTAACAAGCCCTTTATCTTCCCTGCTTTCCCACTATCACTTTTCCTCCTCCTCCCTTAACTTTTTCTGCGCTCACTATCTCTCAGTGTCCTTGACTGCTGGGCTCCTCCTGTAAACAAACTGGGGAATCACATTTTGGCATTCCTGAAACAACTTTGGATTTGATTTTACAAGCCAATTAAAGTTGAGCAGTAAATCAACGGGACCAAGGAACATTTTTTAATTCTTTTTTTTCTGCCTTTCAATAGGCACCTCTTACAAAATTTAGGGCTCACTTGAGCCACAAACCAATATGGGAACAGGTCCACTTTAACAGAAATAAAGCAGAGAGCAAGAGACCTCTTTAGAGTGTTTACAGAGCAGAGACGGCACTGTGGGTGTCCTATCTTTGTGTGGAATACCAACACATTTGCACACTCGCTCACATAGTCATATAATCATTCATTCCCACTGTAGCTTCTATCTCTTCCTCTTTAAATTTGTCTCTTTCTCACACACAAACACACACATATACACAAAATGGCATACCTGACTAGATATATACTAAACCTGTCACTAAAACGGAGGGATTTGATTCATCAGAAAAAAAAAATCAATAGTGGAATATTCTCCACTCTACTAGTGTCCCATTAATCTGCGGGTAGATTAAAATGTCACACAGAGTAGTGAATGTGAGCCGCCATGGAGCTGTTTTTCATGCAGCTCTGTGCCCCAGACAGTAATTGCACGTGCTAATCAATCAAAGGGATGTGCGCAGTTGTCATTTTTCATTACAAAGACAACAGACTACAACAGCCTGTCAACTTTGTGAGAGAAATGTGTGTTAATGACTTATCAATAACTGGCTGCAGCTGCGTTGATGTGTTGAGGTTAGAATAGAAGGTGATGTGAAAAAAACTTACCTATGAATTACAATTGTAGACTTATTTACCTTTTACTGGAATATATTCAGAAGGAAAACAGATAGAATAATGCAGATAGGAGTCACAATCTCTGCTGATTAACTTATCTTTGGACTCATGGTTAAACATCTGGCAAAATGAGACACTCCTTGAATAAATTTGTAAACTGTTTGTAGTGACTGAGAAATCCCCTGATGTTTTCCCTGTCTGCTAAGGTTTCCAATGTGGTTTTAGATAAGCTGAATAAATTAATGTGATTCCACTCTTTACATCAGTAGGTCTGCTTCTGGAGAAAGAATTCACACAGTCATACCATGCAGCAACCTCGGGGGCTGAAGAATTAAGGCAAAACCAAAAGTCAAAAACTGCAGTTCCTCTGGTGGCCACTTGAGGCTGGTTTCAAAATTGAGTCAATCCCCATAGACTCCAGTGTTAAAATGGCCAACTTTAGTGGAGAAGCAAACATATTTACAGCTTGATACAAACATTTTTTTTGTCTCTGCAGCTAATTTTTTATCATCATAACAACTGTACAGGGTGTGATTTTTTTTTTTTCATGTTTTAACTTCTCATGTGTTCAAATATTTTTATGGCTTAGAGTTTAACATTATTAGGGTTAGGGCCACTTTGAGTGACAGTGACAGATGGTGCCCCCAGCTAATCGACATCTTGCTTTTCAGATTCAGATAACTTTATTGATCACAAAAAAGGGCAATTCATTTGCAGCTTACCCACACAACCTACTCACACAATCATACACAGCCTGCAATCTTTAAACACTAATTACAAATATAGTTGCTTGTCAAGACACAGACAAACAATGGGGCAGATTTACTAACGCATATTTTGCCCCCTTTAGTAAATCTGGCCCAATGAGGTCAATAGACAAATGTATTTGTAGTGTTGGTGTCTTTTGGAGCATTTAAATGCATCTATTCCAAAAATATGAATTGCTGTAAAGTTATAGTCATGTTTAAAAGGAAGTTTAAAAAGGAAGTCACAGGACTCTATGCAATCCTGTAAAAATCAAAGTACGCCCTTTACTACTTCCATAGGAATTAAGATAGAAAGTAGCAGCAAGTTGCTACTAATCAAATGCCCTTGTTTAACTGACTATGTAGCCCAGCAGTCAAGTGTGAGCACCTTCTATAAAAGCAGAAGTTTTGGCAGTTTGCTGATCTTGAGCATTCAGTTGTGTGTTAACACAATGCAAAGGAGGAAAGACATCAGCAGTGATCTTAGAGAAGCAATTGTTGCTGCCCATCAGTCTAGGAAGGGTTATAAGACCACTTCCAAACAATCTGAAGTTTGTTATTTTACAGTGAGAAACATTAATCACATGTGGAAAACATTTAAGACAGTTTCCAGTCTCCCCAAGAGTGGACGTTCCAGCAAATTTACCTCAAGGTCAGAGCATGTAATGCTCAAAGAAACTGCAAAGAACCTAAGAGCTACTTCTCAGACTCTCAGTTAGCATGTTAAATGTTAAAGTTCATGACAGTACAATTAGAAAAAGACTGAACAAGTATGGCTTGCTTCTAAGGGTTGCCAGAAGAAAGCCTTTAAAAAGAACATGGCATCAGGTTTGCAAAGCTGCATCTGAACAAACCATTGTCCTTTGGACTGCTAAGACCGAAGTGTTGATGCTTGTCCATAATGCATAGTGCCACATTTGGCGAAAACCAAAAGCAGCATATTAACGTAAACAACTCATACCAACTGTCAAGCACAGTGGTGGAGTGGTGATGATTTTGGCTTGTTCTGCAGCCCAAGGACCTGCACACCTTGAAGTCACTGAGTCAACCATGAAGTCTTCTGTATACCAAAGTATTCTAGTGTCAAATGTGAGGCCATCTGTCTGACAGCTAAACTTGGCCAGAATAGGGTCATACATGCCAGGAAATCTACAACAGATTGGCTGAAAAAGAAAATGATCAAGGGATCCAACAGCCAGTTGAAGTCCAGATGGCCTGGCCTTATGAGATGACCTACATACATTATGCTGTGCATAAACAAATGCCTGCAAACCTCAATGACCTGAAGCAACATTGTAAAGGGAAGAAGCCAAAATTCCTCCACGATGATGTGAAACACTGATAAAGTCATACAGAAAACAATTACTTCAAGTTATTTCTACTAAATATGGTTCTACAAGTTACTTAGTTTTTCACGACACAGTATAGAGTCTTGTTAAAGCTTTCTTTTTCACCTGACTGAAATTATATGAACAATGTATCCAAAAAGTCTCTGCTCCACTTTTGATGAGTAAAATTCTCAAAAATCTTTGTATGTTACCTGCCACTAATTAGCAAGTATCATATAGACTATGGCTCCACTTTGGAACTACCTTACTAACCAAGTTTGCTAACCTCAGCTAATTAAATTCAGTTCAATTAAATTTTATTTATATAGCACCAAATCACAACAACAGTCACCTCAAGGCGCTTTATATTGTAAGGTAAAGACCCTACAATGATATAGAGATAACCCCAACAATCAGACAACCCCCTATGAGCAAGCACTTGGCGACAATGGGAAAGAAAAACTCCCTTTTAACAGGAAGAAACCTCTGGCAGAACCAGGCTCAGGGAGTGGCAGCCATCTGCCGCGACCAGTTGGGGGTGAGGGGAGGAAGACAGGACAAAAGACACTGTGTAAGAGAGCCAGAGATGAATAATAACTCATGATTAAATGCATAATGGTGTATAAACACATACACTCAGTGCATCATGGAAAGCCTCAGCAGCCTAGACCTATTGTAGTGTAACTAACGGAGGGTTCAGGGTCAGCTGATCCAGCCCTAACTATAAGCTTTATCAAAAAGGAAAGTTTTAAGCCTAATCTTAAAAGTAGAGAGGGTGTCTGTCTCCTGAATCCAAACTGGGAGCTGGTTCCACAGAAGAGGGGCCTGAAAGCTGAAGGATCTGTTTCCCATTCTACTTTTAAGTATCCTAGGAACCACAAGTGAGCCAGTGGAGAGCGAGAGCGAAGTGGTCTATTGGGATGATATGGTACTATCAGGTCTTTAAAATAAGATGGGGCCTGATTATTCAAGACCTTGTATGTAAGGAGAAAGATTTTAAATTAGACTCTGGATTTAACAGGGAGCCACTGAAGAGAAGCCAATATGGGAGAAATATGCTCTCTCTTCCTAGTCCCTGTCAGTACTCTCGCTGCAGCATTTTGGATCAACTGAAGGCTTTTCAGAGAGTTTTTAGGACAGCCTGATAATAATTAATTACAGTAGTCCAGCCTAGAAGTAATAAATGCATGAACTAGTTTTTCAGCATCACTCTGAGACAGGATGTTTCTCATTTTAGAGATATTGCACAAATGCAAGAAAGCAGTGCTACATATTATATTATATTATATATGCATTATATATATTTAATATGCACATTGAAGGACATATCCTGGTCAAAAACAACTCCAAGATTCCTCACAGTGTTACTGGAGGCCAAGGTAATGCCAAGTACAATAACCTCAGTTTTATCTGAATTCAAAAGCAGGAAATTAGAGGTCATCCAGGTCCTTATGTCTTTAAGACATTCCTGCAGTTTAATTGCTGTGTGCCATCTAGCTTCATGGATAGATAAAGCTGGGTATCATCTGCATAGCAATAGAAATGTATGTTATGCTTTCAAATGATACTGCCTAAGGGAAGCATGTATAATGTAAACAGAACTGGTCCTAGCACAGAACCCTGTGGAACTCCATAATTAACCTTAGTGTGTGAAGAAGACTCCCCATTTACATGAACAAATTGGAGTCTATTAGATAGATATGATTCAAACCACTGCAGCACGGTACCTTTACTGAAACACCAACATCTATACAACATTTTTGGCATACATACTTGATACTGCTAAGTGATAAATGTTGCAAGCACCTTACAAAGACTGGATGTCAGAGTTAATTTGGCATCAGCAGACACGTCAGAACGATGAAGTTCCATATTACTGCCCTAGCCTCACAAAGGAACCATTATACTGTGGTGAGAGGTTGTTCATCCACAGAGCTGCTTTACATGAAGGCCTGTGCAACTCCTGCTGTAAAGTTGGAGGCATTACAGGCGAAGGTATGAGACTAATCAGACTCCAGCTCAACTCCCAGTGCCAAACAACTGCCACAACTCTTTAACAAAAAAGAACACAGCCTTGAAAAGTCCACATGAGAAATTTGTGCAGTATCTATGTTATTTCTTTGCTTGTGCAGAACACCAGAAAGAAAAATTAGAAATGGTTATTACTTATATATAATGGCTTGCCATGCATCATAGTTTTGGTACTCCTGCTTAAAATTACCTCAGATACTAAATGATCTGTCTTTCTAGTGCAGGTTTTGCGTGTTAAGAAAAGAATTCCCTGCCAAGGTCAGTTTTACATGGTCATTATGTCATGCTTCTCAGTTAGCTACAGTGCTCACTAGATCAGGCTGACAGTCCTTCTGAGCCCACACTCAGGATTAAACAAAGGAGTGGAGTTGATAATACAACCGGGGTCAAAAGGCAAGATATTTATACTGAGCATTTCTAAAGCTTGCATCATTGTTGGGGATTCTGAAAACAAAGTTTACTATTGTAAATATTGTATTTAGCTGCTTTTTTATCAGAATATTTATATTTCATTCTACCTTTGATGAATAACTTACCACTGGAAGGCACTTGTCAGATTTGAGCTTTGTATCTCTGAAACTGGTTCAAATAAACACAAAGAACAGACTGCATTATTACAGGAATGTGCAATCACAACCAAAGTATACTGAGGAAATGCATAGTAATAAAAACAGAAGAAAATAAAAGGTAAAATATTAAATTACCTGAAAACATAGACATGCTACATGTATCATTTTTACATAACATATGTTTTTGTCTTTCTAAATACAATAATGGTGCATTTTCAAGTAAACAGGACAACACTCATGTCCTATATCACTCAATCAGCACACTGAGCAAATCTTCCTCTTCTTCCATACCAGCATACTTAGATTGGTGGTAATATACCAACTTAACCATCTCTAAGGATTTTTACATGTCACACATTCAACAAGGTCCTGGAAACATTCCTCAGAGATTTTGGTTCATTTGACATAACAGCATCACACAGCTGCTGCAAGATTTGTCAGGTGCACATCCATGATGTGAAACTCCTGTTCCACCCCATCCCAAAGGTGCTCTATTGGATTGAGATCTGGTAATTGCAGAGGCCATTTGAGTACAGAGAACTCATTGTCATGTTCAAGAAACCAGTTTGAGATTATTTGAGCTTTGTAACATGGCATGTTATCCTGCCATCAGAAGATGGGTATACTGTATTATGAACAAGATGGCGCCACGGATGGCTGCCTTGGTACTTTGCTCTCTCGTGAAGTCCACCATCACAGGATTAAATGTCGCCCTGATGTCTGTGGTCATAGAGTCATTTGAAAGACTGGTGTTGAGCCACCTGAAGGACATCACAGAGCCCTTGCTGGACCCCCAGCAGTTTGCTTAGTGGGCAAACAGGTCGGCCGAGGATGCAGTCAATATGGGACTGCACTACATCCTACATCACCTCAACCAACCGGAGACGTACGCCAGGATTCTGTTTGTGGACTTCAGCTCAGCCTTCAACACAGTCATCCCAGACATCCTCCACCAGTAGCTCACCCAGCTTACTGTGCCCACCTCCACCTGTCAGTGAATCACCAGCTTCCTGATGGACAGGCCGCAGCAGATGAGGCTGAGGAGCATCCCATCCCACACACAGACCATCAGCACTGGCCTCCCTCAGGGGTGTGTTCTCTCCCTGCTGCTCTTCTCCCGCTACACAAATGACTGCACCTCAGGAGAACCATCTATGAAACTCCTGAAGTTTGCGGATGACACCACCATCATTGGCCTGATCCAGAACGATGACGAGTCCGTGTACAGACAGGAGGTGGACCGGCTGGTCCACTGGTGCAGTCAGAACCACCTGGAGCTGAACCTGCTCAAGACTGTGGAGATGACGGTGGACTTTTGGAGAACAGGACATAAACTGTTCAAACTGCTGCCTTCAGGCAGGCGCTAAAGAGCGCTGTTTACAAAAACCAGCCACCACAGAGATAGTTTCTTCACCCAGGCTGTCACTCTGATGAACACTGAAATAACTCATTGTTATATCATTCAGGTCATATGCACATATGCACATTGCATTACTCAGTTTTGCACTTATAGTTTGTACAGTTTCTTAAGACTTTCTGATGATTCTGATTCTGAGGTCATAAAGGGATGGACATGGTCAGCAGCAACACTTGAGTAGGCTGTAGCACTGTGAATGATGCTCAGTTGATATGAAGGGGCCTAGACTGTGCCAAGAAGATATCCTCCACACCATGGAGAGAAGAGGATTCTACAACCCAAATGTCTCAGCAGAAATCGAGACTTATCAGACCAGGCGTTTTTCCAGTCTTTTATTGTCCAATTTTGGTGAGCCTGTGTGAATTGTTACCTCACTTTCCTATTCTTAGCTGACAGGAGTAGGACCCATTGTGATCTGCTGTGGTCCATCTGCTTCAAGGTTCAACCTGTAGTGCACTCAGAGATGCTTTTCTGCACACCTTGGTTGTAACCAGTGATTTGAGTTACCTGAATGCTGCCTTCCTATCAGCTTAAAGCGGTATGTCCATTCTCCTCTGACCTCTGGCATCAACAATGTACTGTATTTTTGCTCAGAGAGGTGTCGCTTACTGGATATCTTCTCTTTTTCTGACCATTATTTGTAAACCCTACAGATGGTTGTGCAGAAAAACCCCAGTAGATCAGCAATTTCTGAACTAGACCAGCCTATCCCAGTCCCCATTCTGATGCTCAGTTTGAATTTAAGCTAGTTGCCCTGACCATGTCTACATGCCTAAATTCATTGAGTTGCTGCCATCTGACTGGCTCATTAAACATTTGCGTTAATGCACAGTAGAACATATGCATCTAATGAAGAAGACAGTGAGTGCATTTTTCAATAAATTTCATTCAACATAATTTGTAGCAAGCTAACTGGCTAGATACCTCTACACCATTAAGAAATGTCTGTTTTAAAACCAAAAAACAAATAAATAAACAAATAAACAAAATAAAATCACAAACTCAAGTCTTCAGAGCTGTAGTCCTCTATCCAATGGGTGACAGCACAGTGGGCAAGTCTTTTATATACAGTCTATGCTATCAACCCTCATATTTCCCACAGGATTAGGTGTAATAACTTTTATTGGTGAAAACTGATATAATGCCATCAGTTTTAATTTGTTCAATAAATTTGGTTTAAAACCAAACACTTAACCCAATTGCTTTCTTTCTCATCTCAGCCAGAGCATCATGGACAGATAGCAAATATTGAATATATACTTTGTCATTTAAATTAACAACTAAATAACATTGTCTAATCAATTTGGTGTGATGGAACAGAGCCTATAAAGTCTTCAGAAATAAAAATGTAATAATGACTAGGTCAAAGCATGGACAGAAAAGGTGGTTTTAATTTAAACCTCACAACCTGAATGCCATGTGAGAAAGAGAGAACAAACCACTATAAATAACTCAAAGTACTGTAAAACTGAATTCTAATGAAAACATATGGTGACTCCATTCTCCTAACGTCCCCTTGATGTCATGTCCAGCTGTACCTGCCCAGTGGTGGTGGAACCCTCCATGCTACAGTATATAATGCAGTGGAGGCTGTGACTCATCAATGGGTGGCCCATCCCACTGCCATAATTATTACGGGTAGTAACTCACATGTTTGAGCCACTGGTGGCACTAAAATCTCATTGCAATTGCCGTGTGAAATGAAATCACTGGGGACAGCTGGGTTTAGCGGCACGGTCAGGAATCCACTAAGGCTGTAAAAAAAACTGAAAAAAAGAATTTGTGACTGTGAGGGGTTTGATGGTTGGAAAACGAGGCGTAAAGGGGCTTCCCAAGGCTCATCACATGCAAACTGCTTTCACTAGAAGTTGTTTAAAAACCACCCACGTGTGCACAATTTTAACCATGTGGGTAATATATATGTTTTAATTTTCAAGACGTGAGACAGAAAATGTGTACAGGAATTGCTGAAGTATAGGCAACAAAAGGAGATTTAAAACCTAATACTAGTCTAGCTAACCAAATGTCCACAGGGCCAGATGGGTATACTCAAAAATTTTCTAGAAAGAGCATTTAGTGTTGAAGTGTGCTTTGTGAAAGGAAATGAAAAGGACCCGTGGGAGACGTTTGTTGGAGTGAGAAAAAGACAAACTGAACATTTTATACTATCTGCATTGAAGGGTACTTCAGTAGCAGAGTGTCAATGTGCTCTTAGGTAGATATTGTACCTATATGCAGTTTTGAAGATTGAATACACAACTTTAAAAAATTCTAAACCCTGCATTAACAGTGTTTAAATCCCTCTCATTCTCTGTTCTAATCCTTGCTTAGTTTGTGCCTTTGGAGGTTTAGGAGAACAAGTTCTTTGTTAGCATAACATGGGATTAAAGTGAGTGTGTAGCTGCTAAACCCATGGGATTACAAAGTTTACTTATGCTTTAAGTCATAATGATAAGCAATGCTGGACATTACTTTTTTTTTTGTTTGTTTTTGACTCAGATCCATTGTCTAAAAAAAAAAGCATACTTTTTCTATTTTTGTCCAGCTATTTTCTTCTGAAAATGCTGACACGGCAGTGGCTTTGTTCTGAAGAAGAAGCTGTTTTTAATCTTCAGCAATTTATTCATTTTTCTTTTTGTTATTTATTTATGGACTTTTACGGAAGACTGCAACATGGAATGTTTTGAAAATACTGAGGATTAGAGAAATGCTCAGCTCAAACTCTTACAAAATTACTTCCAAAACAGCATTGAAAATGGAAGCAATGTGAAGCAACTGACAAAAAAATATATAATGCAGGTCGCTGAAAACAGAAAATGTGTTGTAAAATGGCAACTTAAATACTACTGTATGCAATGGAATATGGGAAACCACAGTTTAAATATTATTGGCCTTGGCATTCAATCAGAAATTCCAGCAAAATGGTGTTATCAAAACAGACTTCTCATGGGATTATGCCCAGTCATTATTAAACCTCCACAGACAGAGAGGACAGAGAAAAACCAAAGCATTTTTCAAGCATGCTAGTGACATGGTTAATGCTTATACACCCCTGTGTACAAAAAGCAGCTCTTCACACCAGAATTAAACATGTTTGATATAGCTAAAGTCTTCTTTAATAATACCTATACAGGGTTTTTAAACCTCACTCCTTTAAGTGGCTGCTTAGAGTAACAGACTTGTGCTGACTAGACCACTAGCTGTCTGCTAATTCGAGTTACTGAACTGACAAATAACATGGCTTGCTGTGTGGTTTACTGTACTGACAACAAATCCAGGAAGTCTGTGCGCCACTTTTGGTGAGTGAAGGTCTAGCATTTCATTAGTACATTATTAGCAGGTATTTGTATCTGGGCAATGCACCCATAGAGTCTTTGGATGCTGGTAAGCAAGCTGGTAATCCTTAACTGATAACTTAGCATTCTACCTTCTCATCCATATAAGGTAAGTCCGAGCCCCAGAGAAAACAAAAATGGTGACAGCTAAAATGTTAAACTTGAAGGGTTAACAAACCAGTAGATGAAATCATCAAGGCTACATCTATCTTTCATATATAACCACATTTCAACCAGTGGTCCACCAGAGAATCAATCCTTATAACTGTCATTTTCATTGAGTCAAAATTTCAGCTGATCAACCAATTACTTTAAGAATTTCTTTCTGGACTTGTCCTCTGTTGCCACCACAATATCAGTGCTATGATCAGGTCAAATGTATAATTTTGTGAATTTGGTTTATGAACATTTTTCTACACATCTACTTTCACCCACAGCTGTTTAGAGCTTCGAAAGCATCTTTGATACTTCTTCTTTCAGCTGCTACCTTTAGGGATCTTCCTCCATCTCACTCCATCCCTAGCATCCTCTCTTGTCACACCAACCCTCTTCATGTCCTCTTTCACTACATCCATGAATCTTCTCTGTGGTCTTCCTCTTTTCCTCCTGCCTGGCAGCTCCATCTTCATCATCCTTTCTCCAATATATCCACTATCCCTCCTCTGCACATGTCCAAACCACCTCAGCCTTGTTTCTCTAACTCTGTCTCCAAACTGCTCAACCTGAGCTGTCCCTCTTATAAACGCATTTCTAATGTTGTCCATCCTGGTCACTCCCACTAAAACATCTTCAGCTCTGCCTCCTGTATTTTTGTTTGTGCCACCATCATAGCAGGTCTCACCATCATCCTTCCCTTCCACTCTTGTTGCTATCCTTCTGTTACAAATCACCCCTGACACTTGTCCCCATCCACTCCATTCTACCTGCACTCTTTTCTTCACCTCTTTTGTGCACTGTTCATTTCTTTGGATTGACCCCAGGCATTTGAACTCATCTACCTTCACTACCTCTGCTCCTTGCAACTTCACTGTTGAATCTATAGTGCTCTTTCTTGGCATGAAGCTATACCACTGCTCACTTCTTAACCTAACTTCAAAAACTCTTTCCCATATCTTTGTGGTATGGCTCATAAGCTTTATCTCACTGTAGTTACTGCAGAGCTACACATCATCTTTGCTCTTGAAAATTCGTACCAGTACACTTCTTCATTGATATAATGCCTATCCCCAATTACACATACAAATAGAACAAACTGGCAACATGCCAGCTCCCTTGGGTGTTATGCGCCTTGACCACAAAACCCACAATTAACATCTCAACCTCGCTAAGCACACCCTCTACACATCCTCAACAAAGACAAAGAACAACTGATCTGCCCTTTCCCTGGCCACTGTGCTCATATCTGTTTATCACCATGCTCTACCAGTCCCTCCTTCTCCTGTCTGCTCTTGAAAAAGAACAAAATGATGATTAATGTCTTTACTCTAATTAATATACAGCTGTGGACTGAAAAGAACAGACTCATCCCTCCAAAGGGATTTGGAAGGTAGAACGTGTGCACATAAGTGTGTGTTTGCGTGCTGAAGGGGGATTTTGGTGTCGGTGTGTGAGGCAGACAGGTGGTGCTGATGGGGCTACGTGATTCACTTTGCTCCTTATTTGCATACATATGACAACCATCTGTGCTAATAGGCCTCTGCGATGTCTCTATTAGGCTCGATGCCACACTGTTTTGCCTGAGGACTGCGGCGTTGTACCAACATTGTGCTCATGTCCATTGGCTTTATGCAACTCACCAGCTGATGCCATCCAGTGAATGGAAATCGACAGGGATGCTCCGATTTGGTGGTACACAACAACAACAAAACATATGGGCTCTAAACTCAAATCAAATTGCATTTTTAGCAGTTGTTTACAACAACTTGTAATACCAGATAAATGGTGTTTTTCCACATAGGAAAATACAGGTCACAAAAGTTTAGAAAGTCAGACATTTTGCAGCTTACAACTCATCTCAGCATAAAAAATAATTCATACAGAAATAAAAAAAATATTCACAGCCATTTAGAAAAATACTACATAAAGCTGAGAGCCTTTTCAAACACTGTATATTTTAGTTTTAATGCTGTGTCAGCTGTTACATATAAAAAAATAAATAAATAAATAAAAACACACACACAATCCCCTTGCATCACAGGCTCACAAATACTTCAATTTACCAGGGGAAAAAAATCCATAGTCAAGGTAAAAATAAACTGAGGGCGATGGTGAATGCCCCCTCAAACCCATGTAATAAGGCATTAGTCTGAGGAAATTGATGCAGAATTGTTCATGTCTGTGCTTTGGGAACTCCAGGACGCTTAACTGTATTTCAGCTGAATGTGTCAGAATTGTTTTCCTATTTCAACGTTTTCCCATAAAGTCCTTTATTACACACTGTCTGTGAACATTATGGAAGCGAATGGGGAATACACACATCAGCAGTTTGTCAGTGTTAGTTAACACTGAGAAGAATCGGCATCTGTTCTTGCCTGATACCACTTAATTTACCGGAAATTGACTATTATTCTAGTTTAGAAAGCTGATGATAATCAGAGGCATCATGCCGAATTTTTAACCACTACTGGGGTCATGAAGGATATATTTTGTTTGCCTGTACATTTAAGTACATGATGCAAATGTGACTTGTAAATTCAATGACTTTTTCAGTACGACCTAACCTGGCTGTAAACATCTCATCAGCTACTAGACTCTTGTTACTGAAGGTGTACTTACCATAGACTGTATAAAACATGGATATAGCCATGTGACATCACCCATTGCTTTTGGGCTTCACATTTTAAAATCTCAACACTAGTGTTTTGGCTGCAGCAATGTTGGGGTTTTTTTATTATCAACTAAGCAGCAACCACAAACTGTAAGGGTACAAAGTACGGACACACATATCTACTAATTAGTGATAGACTAAGGCTCACACACTAAAACTGGTGCAACATCTGGGATGGTCTGTACCTCATTTTAAGGTATAATATTAGTTAGATAGTGATTCCATTAAAACTGCTTCAGAAGGTACCAACAGCACAAACACAGTGGATAGGTCACGTTTAATGACTTGAATAGTAGAGGTGAGGCCTAGCAGGTTTCAGCTGCCTGTGTCGGGACACCTGTCAATCAAAGCAACCACACCCCTAACTCCAGTACCCAGGTGGATGATTTTATATATATATATATATATATGTATATATATGTATAAATATCCGTGAATATCCGTGAATCGCTACCTTATCGTGTTGGAGGGGTTTGTGTGTCCCAGGGATCCCAGGGGCTATGTTGTCGGGGGGCTTTTGCCCCCTGGTAGGGTCTCCCATGGCAAATTGGTCCTGGGTGAGGGACCAGACAAGGAGCAATTCAGAAGACCCCTATGACTTTAAGATCAAGGGAACGGTTTAACCTGCCCGGGATAGGGTTGCTGGGGCCCCACCCTGGAGCCAGGGCTGGGGAGGGTGCTCGTCGAAGCGTGCCTGGTGGCTGGGCCTTAGCCCATGGGGCCTGGCCGGGTGCCCGAAGAGGATACATGGGACCACCCTCCTGTAGGCCCATCACCCGCAGGAGGCGCCGTAGGGGTCGGGCGCAGTGTGTGTCGGGTGGCGGCCAAGGGTGGAGACCCTGGCGGACCGATCCCCGACAACCGAAGCTGGTGATCGGGGACATGGAACGTCACCTCTCTGGTGGGGAAGGAGCCTGAGCTAGTGCTTGAGGTTGAGAGGTACCAACTAGATATAGTCGGGCTCACCTCAACGCACGGTTTGAGCTCTGGAACCTGGTCTCCTGGAAAGGGATCATTCTGAGGGAGGCTGGGGACATTGAGTCCGAATGGACCATGTTCAGCACCTCCATTGCCGAGGCTGCTGCACTGAGCTGCGGCTGCAAGGTCGTTGATGCCTGTCGTGGTGGTAACCCTTGAACCAGAT
>VUQS01074481.1:2814-15810 GCA_015108495.1 Heterochromis multidens | reverse complement strand
CTTTATGTCGGAGGTCTAAGATGGGCTCGTGGGGACCATCCTCTAGCATGATGGATACCGTGACGGTGGAGGACTGGATCGGTTCCCCGTCGTCTTTGATCTCTATAAGCAGCCGCTGAGAGGAGTCGTCCTGCTCGGACACAGCGCGTTTAGTCCTCACCTCCCCTGTGTACAGATTGACAGTGAACAGAGAGGCGTCTGTGGCCTCCGCCAGTCTGTAGGAGATCCAGGCGTTATGGCCCGAGTCAGCGTCCACGGCCGTCACCTTGGTAACCAGGTGACCCGCTTTAGCGGAGCGGGGCATCATCTGATGAGAGAGGGAGCCCAGGACAGCGGAGGTGGGGTAAATAACAGCAGGGGCATTGTCGTTCTGGTCCAGGATAAAAACATGGACAGTGGCGTTGCTGCTGAGAGACGGAGAGCCCTGATCCTTTGCTTGAACCTGAATCTGAAACACCTTCAGTTTCTCATAGTCAAACGAGTGCATGCTGTAGATGCTGCCGTTATCAGAGTTAATGTAAACATAAGATGAGACAGAGACGTCCTGCACTTTAGAGTCCAGTATAAAGTAAGAGATCTTTGCGTTTTCACCGGCATCAGGATCAGCTGCAGACACTGAGCACAAAATTTTCCCAGGATGATGGTTTTCTTTTACATAAACGAGATAAGAGGGCTGGGAGAAAACTGGTGGGTTGTCATTTACATCTGACAATTCAACAAGTATTATTTTTTCACTTGTTAATGTTGGCTTTCCTGAGTCAGAAGCACTTATTTTAACTCTATATTGGGCGTTTTTTTCACGGTCAAGTGGCCCATTTGTCACTAATGAATAATGGTTAGAAACGGAAGGGTTTAACTTAAAGGGGGATTTGGGGAATATGCTCAATATAACTTTGCCATTGTCGCCAGAATCTGGGTCTTTTGCACTTATTAATGCAATAACCGTCCCGACTGCAGAGTCTTCTGGAACAGGGGTTGTTAAAGATGTAACAATTATTTCAGGAATATTGTCGTTAATGTCAGATATTTTAATTTCGACGCCACAGTGCCCATCCATCTGAGGATTTCCTTTGTCTTTGGCAGTAATATCAAATCTATGTAAAGAGTTTGTTTCATGGTCTAAAATTCCTTTTACAGCAATTGTTCCAGTGGAAGGTTCAATTGCAAATAAAGATAAAATCAGATCCGATGTTTGTTCTGCAAAAAAATATTCAATTTCCCCATTTACGCCTTCGTCTGCATCCGTAGCCTTAACGTGCAGTATTTCAGTCCCGGGTGTTGCCTTTTCGCTGACATTAGTCTCATACACTTGTCGTTCAAATTGGGGCGCATTATCATTGATATCAAGTACTATAACTGTAATTTCAGATGTCCCTGAGCGCACCGGATCTCCACCGTCTACAGCAGTGAGGATAAGGTTATGTAGAGGCAGCTTTTCTCGATCAAGAGGTTTTTCAAGGACTAGTTCAGGGATCTTCCTTCCGTCCTTGTGATTTTTGACAATCAGTTTGAAATTGTCATTTTTGCTTAGTATATAAGAACGTACAGAATTAACGCCGACATCGGGATCCTGTGCACTTTCTAAAGGAAATCGCGCACCTGGATTTACCAGCTCTGCAATTTTTACCACCTTTTCTTTAGTAAGAAAACTAGGAGAATTATCATTGGTGTCTTGTATTTCAATTTCAACTCTGTGCAGCTGTAGGGGGTTATCTATAACTAGTTCTAAAGGCAATAAACATGATGGTTTTTGTCCACACATTTCCTCCCTATCTATTCTATCAGTAACCACCAGTTCTCCCTTCCCCAAGTCCACACCAAAATACTGCTTACCAGCTTCCGAGGTTATCCGCAATTTACGCCGATTCAGTTCAGACACAACCAAACCCAAATCTTTGGCTATATTTCCTACCACAGAGCCCTGTTTCAGTTCCTCTGGGATGCTGTAGCGAGTCTGTCCGTCTATGGTAGTCCACAAAAGAAAGAAATGATGCCACCACAAAAACACCTGCCATTTCGGTAATCTGTTCCACATTATTCCACGTTCAGTGTATCCCATATCTTTTCACTCCAATCCCAACTTTTCAACCGATTAAATATCGAAGGTTTATAATCCACTGTAGACGCGTCCTCAAATATAGCAGTGAAAGTCATGCTTTGTGTCTGCATATGCATCCCTCCCCCTCCAGTGCAGAACATTGTAACTGTTAAGAGGGTGATGCTACTCGGTGAGACGGAGTAGATCGCTTTGTACAGCTCTGGATTTCATTGGTAGAAACAGTATAGCTATTTCCACCAATCATGGCATCACTGAACATCTCCAAAGCAGTGACGTAAAAGCAAAAGCCACAGAAAAAATATCCAAGTTACCATTATTAAATATATTATCATATATCATTAGTTACTATAAATGAAACCGTATATCCATCACCTGCAATCGTTTTTAAAATTTATTTTTGTGGGATATAAATATAAATCTTCAGACTATATAATGCAATGATTATTATTAATAGCTGTAGATAACATATGAAGCATCTTCCAAGCTACTCAGTGAAGGATCACTTCAAGATTATTTATATAATGATTTGCATTGATCCATATATCCTCTTGCATGTATCTCATAATTTGTGTTAATCATCTTGCCTGTATGTACCTGCCTGGATGCACATGCCATGTGGCAGACAAGGCTCTTCGTTGCCTTCCTGTGGACAAAGGAAGCCAGTGCAGCATGCAGTGTTACTCTCACGCCTCAGAGAAATAATTCTGACGGCAGCCAACGTAAAATACCCGTATGGAGGTTTGTAGAGCAAATGAACGGGGAGGGAGCGCGCTGATGGCGTAGGAAGTCTCTCTCTCTCTCTCTCTCTCTCCCTCTTTCTCTCTCTCTCAATCTCTCTATGCACACACAAACACACACGCGCACACACACAGCCTGCTCCTCTCCCTCTCACACACATTGATAGCGAGCGAGCACTGTGTACACTCATTTCGCTGACACATTAAGCGTATTTTACGACAGATCATGTTACACTTATGTTAAACTTATACTACACAAATAATTCACAAATAGTTTTATTATAAAACCCACGCAACATAATTGTGCACTATTGCTTTACTAACAACAGACATTATGCGCATAAAATATATCCATAAATATTAAATATTGTTCAAAGCGCCTATATTAATTAACACAAACTGTAAATTAATCCATTAGAAGCACATGCAAAATGATATGAAAAATAAGAGAATAAATCTCTAGTATTTGGACTAGTCATATTCTTTAATAAGAGGTGGGCGACAGAGAGTCAGTGTGAGAGAGAAGGAGAGGGAGGGGGAGCGCTCTGGAACTACTTTCAGCACCACCAGTGTGGACAGCGCCACACAGGCGGCCAACTGCTGCTGCTGCATGCTGCTGAAGATGCAGCCAGCCTAAAAGGCCCTCACTGTAGATAGCCTGGAAAATAAAGTCTCAGCCTTCTCGCGATTTTTTTTTCAGCTGTACATAAAAATAAACAGGAGTAGATTGTGCCAGAAGCACAACCCATTAAGTTTTAAAGCTGCAAACACACATGCAGATAATAGTTGATAGAACAGTAAAATAATAAACTGAAGAATGTATGGCTAGACATTTATTCATAACATCTGGGGACATATAGAATTAAATGTTACACTAATGTTGTGGTATTTAGTCAGTTAGAAAATGCAAACCTCAGAGATGTTAGATAACTGCATAATTCTGAAGTCAGTTGTTGTTCAATAAAAGCCAAATTATTTGGTTGGTATTTAGCTGCTAGTAAAATAAAGTTATTTCCAAGGCTTAAATCTGTAAGTATCGGGGAATATATCCAAAGTGGAAGTTTGCTCTTAAAATTGCTCTTAAAAATTCATTTTAATCCCCATATTTCATGTGTTCACTGTCAGGTGTTGAAGTACAGTACACAGTGCACAACTAATGCTGATCAACTCATTAGTTTCTATACCAAACACAGGATGAGAAGCAGGATACTCCCCTATATAGTCACCATATAAAATATGGAAATATACAAACCATCATTCCATATCTTCATACAGCCATTGTTTGATATAGAAATGATTGTGGAGTTAATGCATAGTTTTAATTAGCATTAAACTGGCAATGAAAGACTGTAGAAAGAGGAATACACATAGGCTTTAAAGTAAGGTAAAACAAGACACTCATAAACAGATTCTGCTAGTCATACATTATGCATAGATTTGTTAAATTGTGGTGCATTGTGTTGACCTACAATATGGAAACAAAAACCAAACTTTAATTAGTATTTGTATACCTTAGTTACTAATACAACAGTCCTGCAATAAGAACAACCTTCATAAAGGATATAATGTTCAGCTATTATTGAAAGTGGTGATACATTATGGAAAGGCTACAATGAATTTATACATGAGATTATGAGTGAAAATGTTCCAACTATTTTACATAAAATCTCATAAACTGCTAACTACTATGAATGTACATGAATTAACTCCAGCTTAATGCAAGAAAGTTTTAGTTTTGAATTCCATTTAGTTTAAGTTAGTTTCCAAAGTTGTTCCTTTCAGTTTACTGTTTACTGATTGAACATGTTTAGTTTCAGTTTAGTTTTCAGTAGCTTCAGTCTTCTGAAGTATTATAATATGGAGGGTATTTAACAGAGGCAAAATTTAAGCTATTCAGAACAGGTATTACACTAAAAACTTTGTGAAGGCAGTTAACTCAAAGTCATGCTGACATCCTAAGTCTCAAAAAACACATGCATCAAAACCTCATCAGGGTAGTTCTGATGACAAATTTCAACCAAAAGACAAAAACTAAACATAAAGACAAAAAACTAAAGACATCTCCCCAATATTTTTTTATTTTTTTAAGTCATAAAGTTATAAAAGTTTTATTTTATTTGATAACTTCAATGTTTTTTCATGCATAGTTTGTTTTTTGTTTAGTTTTTGTTCACTATAATACTTTGGATTAGCATACTTGGTGTTTTCACAGATATCTTCACGCTATTAAAAAGTAAAGTTCACCAAATGTGACTAATATACTTATGTGCATTCTTCAAAGGCATTTCTCTTTGCTGATTATGTGTTTGTCAAAACATTATACTGTTTGTTTTTATCCATCTTGCAGAAATTCTGTGTATTTAGAGTTGCCGACACATTCTATTAAATCCTAATACAGTATATTCAAGTTTCTAGTATTGGTCATTTGTTATTTATCAGCCTTAAAACAGGACCAGGTCACCAATTTATTTGAGGTTATGCTTAGTTAATCATGATTACAGTAACTAGATTTCAAATAAATGCACAAATTTGCTGCTTAGGTTTTTTTAAATTCATCCCATGAATTGCAGATTTGACAATGAAAAAGAATTCAACATGATTAATAATCACAAATTGTGACCGAAATCCTTTACATGTTGCAGTAATCAGTGCATTGTTCTGACTTTAAGGCATGCACAAGAATATTATTAATTCATGCACGTCTGATAGTTCACAAGCTCTTACATGAACTGATTAATGCTTTTTAAATCATTAAGTCCTGTAAATACCATTACTGTAAAGTGGTACCTTGAATTAGACTGAATTAGTTTTAGACTGGTGTTGTGACAACTTTATGGTCCTGTTGGAGGCTACAGTTTGTGATGCTGTGACATATTTCTGTTACTTTGGACCACCCATTTACATAAGCGAAGACAGACTAAATGAAAACCATACCTATCAGTGCAATACAACAATAAACAAAGGACACCTCATGAAATAATAAAATCCAATACACCCACTCCAGGAGTTGAATCAGCAGAAAACTTTATTGGTCTTTATTTGAATATCCCCTGACTAAGTTTGAGTTAATTTCCTGTAATAGAATACTGAAAGCAAGCTTATGATGTCTTCTTAACATGCAAACATTGCCTAACATTATTAGTATTTTTCTGTCCTATTACTTGTGCTGTACTTAATCAATTTACTGGATTGCAATATCTTATTTAATCACCCTGATGTAATGCTTTTTAATTTATATACTAGTTGATGGTCCAGAGCATCAAGCCAATGACTAAAGTTCATGGTACTGAACAGTATAATCCCTGCAAATTCATTCTGGCATGAGTTACTCTAGCAGCTGGTCTTCCCTGCTAATACTTTCCTTAAACGAAATAAGCCTGTTAGCAGAGAGAGCTGTCCAGCTTACACAAATATCCTGTTTAAATGTAAAGTACTTTGACACCTTTAGAACAGGGAATCTATAAAGGAGCTGACTGCTCACTAATCTACAGGACGGATCTTAAATTATGACCAAGTTATGAAAAGTGTAATTCAGTGTTTCACCCCAGTCAACAATCAAATTATGTTTTAAGCGTTAAGCCATTCACACTGTCACGAATTATCAGATGTCAACAAAAGCTGCGCCCATGGATGCCTGATTGAATCAGTGGTGGTAAATGTTTTGTGAGGTATGTAAACAGATGTGTTGTTTGTGAAAAAAATCTGATTATCTGCTTCATTCAGTGCCATTGTGTGGTGTTTGGACACTGCACCAAAACAAGTCATTACTCCAGTTTCTGTTTGAAATCTGTTTTTTATGTGATTGAGATGATGTGCATCTGTGAGTGCATCAGTACTCTGTCCTACTTGTATAATCAGAAGAATTTGTACTTTTTTATGTGTTTGATGGCAATACTGCACAATTAAATTAGGAATAAAAACTATTTCTTACCTTATTTGGTGAGTCACGATTTAACAGGATTGAGGGAGGAAACAGGAACAGCGCAGAGCAATGGGGGGAACACATGAAAGAGAAAAACAAGAGAGAAAAGATGTCAGTTAGACTGGTGTTCATATACAGAGTCTGGCTGTGGGAAGAACAGTAACCAGCATACTTACCATCACAACAGGATCAAAATTTTGTGTGGTGAGTCATAAAGTACATAATTTATATAAAATAGGGTTGTAATGATGTACAGTGAATAAGGGTGTGCAATTTTTATTTATTTAGATAGATAGTATCATCTGCTCTGTGTGTGCATAAACTATTATATTTCTATGAGGGAGATAATGATATGATTAAGTCCTCATTGGAATGTACTGTAACAAACATCAAAACAGAAAAAAGAAAAGAAATGCAAAGCATGATACAAGTTTTCACTTATCATTTTAAAAACTACAAAAATAAGGGCTGTATTTTCAAACAGTATTAAACATTATGAAGGCTATAACCTTAAATGATAAAATACTGGAAGAAATTAAGTATCAATCCAGAGTGCCGAGTTTGAAGTATGAAACAATAATAATATCCCATGTGTGTATGAGAGAGAAAGAGAGAGCATGGAAATTTACAGATTAAAGATTAATATATATATATATTTCTTTAACAAAAATCTAAATCACAATAGATGATATTATTGGAAAAAAGAAGACATATCTCTTCCTCAGTTAGATATATATCATGACTATATATATCATGACTATATATCAAACAGTACACAGTCATTGTCACAGGCAGCTTTACCTAAAATATCCATTTTCAACAGTATTCACTAAACAGTTTGTTTTGTTACAGGAGAAAATGGGTAAAACACTCACCTACTTCTTTGAACAGAAGCACAGACATGCTTTGATACTATACAACCATTTTAGCCTAAATCAGAACACCAGTGTGGACATTACTGAGGGGTAATAGGTCATAGGAAACAAATGATACCAGCAGTGTACAAATAACAACCAAAATACTGCACTGCTGCAAAAACTACCACTACCCTCATAACAACAGCAGGGGGCCTCAAGGCGATGCCGAGTCAAATCCATGCCATATTAATGAGATTCTTTGCACTGTGGCCCCATGTTTGTCACAGCTGGCATGTGTGATGAGTGTCTTAGTGGGAGAGCTCTGAGCTTCTAAGACAGAACAAAGCATCAACTGTATTTCATTAGACTAAAATTATACATGAAACTGTACATAATATAACCTCACCCTTTAGGCACATGAACACATTTTAGGTAATAACACAAGATCAGTGTTGGTCACATACACCAAACAGGTCAGACAGGACAAGATGAAATGACAAAAAGACACCAAAATACTGTTCTTCCTTTAATAAATACACACACACAAATTTTAAATAGAAATAAGTCATTCTCAGTTGAATTATACTCATCAGGGACAGCAGTTTGTCGAAACAGGGGGGTGAGAAAACACACAGGGCAGCATAGATTAGAACAAATATCACAAACAGCCATGACAGCCCTCTCCCCCTCTCCTTTCTCTATCATTAGCCACCCCGGGTCTGAGGATGCCGCACTTATTTTTCTAAAACAGGGGTGTTTCCTTTCCTCCTAGTATCAACAAATCCAAAGCACCAACAACTACCAGAGGCTACATCTGCTGCTGAACCCCTGTGGCATCATAAAAAATGGTACAGTCCTGCCAGTGAGTCAGCTTGTTGCTATGGTAACACATCCCACCTCCTTTGCTTGCATCCCACCCTGCTTCCTGCAACCTGGCAAGGATGGCAAAAAGAAAAGGAGCTAGAAAAACAACATGGAGGATGAAGATGACAACAGAGGAGGACATGAGAAATGATGCTCTCACACACACATGCACATGTACACTGATAATATGTTCAGATAAAACATACATTTATAGACTGCTGGGTACAAACGGATCTCTTGGCAAATGGCAGAAAAGTGGGACAAAAGAGATTTTTCTTTTTGTCACAAACATGGCAGCCAAACACAGAGATGAAATGACACCCAATTGCTTGTGATTTCTTTTTATAGACAGGACAAAATGTCCTACATTAAGCAATCTTCCTCTCCCTTTCTCTGTGTGTCTTTTTTTTCCCTCTGCAGCAGAGTGGTGCAGCTGGAGAGGGGGAGGGGAGGGATGCAGAAAATGAGATCAGGAGGAAAAAGAGTGCTGGAGACAGAATAACTGATGAACAGTGGCCATCCAGTTTCAGCTACAATTTCATGCCACTTTAACTACAGTTATTAAGTAAATCTGAATGATCAAAAGAAATATATATGTACTTTCTCAGGCTGGGTCCAAAAATAATAATTCTTGCTTTTTTAAGGATTTTCTCAAATTTCTTAACCATATACTGCAAAGTTTGAAGGTACATACTATAAAGCAATAAATCAACTCTCCCAAAGGGGTAGAACACACCAGGTAGTGAGAGTATTATTTACTGGAGATGTGTACATGCTATCTTTTTCTCTGTCTGTTTGCCCAAAGAGGCATATATTGTAAACAGAACACAGTGAGAGAATGAAATATATACATCCTCAGCTTCAAAGGCAGCACACAATGAGTTGATAGCCCCCACAGGCATAAACATAGGCACACAGCTGCTCACCAGACAGCTTGGCAAGAAAGTCAGGATACTTAGAAACAGCTTAGATCTGTCTTAGATCTGTGGGAACCAGGAACTTCTGCATGTGATTAAAATTTTATGGCCAGTAACAAGTTTATCAAAGTAATGACTGGGGGTTTGTGTAGGTTTTAAAATGGCTGGGGACAGCTTCAAGGTGGGGTTCTTAAAAAAAGAGAAAGTACAGGGTATGAAACTGGTTGAATGATTTAAGTGGTTGCAAAGACATTTCCCTGAGGTTTGACCCCTAATGAGACAAAAGAATTTATGGTACTCAGTAAAAAATGCCACCACTATAAACCGGAAAGACATAATGGTGTAAACACAGTTGAAAACAGGTAAAGCAGACACAGATGTAGGCATATAATAATGGCAGACTGCTTCCAGTGGGTATGTGGATTAACACAATTAACCTAGGGTTCTTAGAGTCTTTGAACTTGTATTTTCACATGTGAACGATACACACCTACAGACACCAAACAATACAGATCCAGAGCTTTCATCTGGAACTGGACAAAATGGAGCAAACACAGCTGCTGAAGGATTACCCTTAACCACATCATGTGAATATTAAGTCACCACTCATGCATTAACCATAATATTTAAAAGAAGCTTTATGGGCCCTGCATCTAAAGAGAAGTCTAATTTTCACCAAATGTGGGGGGAAAAAAGGAAATTATTATTTTTCTCATCACAGGCACCACAATAACGACAGGGTTATTTTTGCCAAGCTGTACTTCAAAACATAACCCTGAGCTTTTATATTCAGCAAATAATACAAAACACTGAAAAAAAACCCTCACAGATAGAGGGTCATGTAGGGAGAAGCAAATCTAGTCTGTTGCTGTGTAACTCTTACTGGCAGTTTTAGGATTGTGAATAACTAATTACAGATTAAGTGGACTGCTATATTTCAATATAATCAAGGTCAGTTATTCTGTGTAATTGCATTTGTTGTTCAAACCCATTCAGCCTCTTTCCTGATCACTGATATCCCCTTGTCATTTGTTATATAACCTCTTATCTCTGGCTGTATGGTTTTGCTTGTTTTCTATTTATTTTCTATCAAGACATATTTCAGTCTCTCTGTCTGTGTTCTTTGCAGTGCACTCAGTAAATGTAGCCTGACATTGTTTCACACCTTCCTATTTTCACCTTATTATAGCAGACAAAGAGGGCTGCAGACCAAAATGGCTGCTGTGCTTCATGAACACAAACGCTGCACAGAGGATGGTGAGACTGTGCCGGTTACCACGTGCTTCTTCCCTTCCCCCGCTGCCTCTCTCTTCCTCTCCATCCCCTCTCAAGCACTTTAGAATAAATAGTAACTGCTTCCTCTTCACCTATAGTACAATTTCAAAGCAGTAATCAAAAACATTACATGATTCTTTGGATCATATTTTTTGAGTTGAATGAACTCCTTTTGTTATATTCAATAGGAATTCCATCCTCACTCCTTTTCTGTGTATGTGTAGGCCAAAATCCATGGCTGCAAACTGTTATGAAGGGAACTAGGTCACTGAAAAGTAGTCCATTGCGTGGTTGTGTGTTTCTCTGTAAGAGCAATCTGTAGCAAAGCTTTAGCAGGGATGAAGTCCTGAATTCCTTTTCTTTTATTATGGCTTTTCTATTTTTCTCTCGAAGTGCTGAGGGTCATCACATGACTCTCTCTGATAGGCATACAGCACATTATACTTAAATTTGTTAAAGTAAGGGGTCTCAACATGGAAAGCACATTGTTACTTGGTTTATCTTCACATAAAATCAAGTTTCACTGAAAGATGAGACATACATCTGCCAGGACTAGTATATGACAAATTAATAAAATAAATAATGTGATGAGGAAACAGTGAAAATAAGGTGAAAATGGTAATTCAGTAAGATGAATGTCATGTTATAAAGCAAAGACAAAATACTTTACAGACCACAGTTAAAACCACACAGGTAAATCCAGATATAGCCTTTGTACTGAGCATGATTCAGCAACAGCATCAAAGGATGTGCTGTAAGTATATGAAAAAGATGCATTTTCAAGACAATTGAAAAGTACCTGTTTAGCCTTGTAGAATGTACGGGTCAAGAAATGGCTGCATGTTAAAAAGTCCACTGCTGATGCTTGTCTAAATAGTAAGGTGTGGTAGGAACAAATTAACTATGTATTCAGTATAGTTTTAAATACCAGTTTTCTAAACCATCCTATCCTACATGCAATGTTTCATTCCTATACCGCTAAACAACTGCCTATAATCTCAAATTCAGCAACAAAATATCTAGAAAATGCAGCTAGATACCTGCTGACTACTTTTGGCACAGTAAGGACTGAAACTGAGTTGACCTTTTGATCTAAATACAGTATCAGAACTATCCAAATAACCACTGAGCAGTGGCTAAACTAATACATATATGGGAATATGGATTTCCAGGAAGTGGTGATCTCACCTCTGTGGGAATATTCTCTGACTCTGTTTTATGCCTTTGAACTGTCCTGGTAGCACTTTGGTCAATACTCAGAGTGCTTTCGCTGAAAGGTCGGGAATTCTTAATATCACTCATCCGAGAGTCAGTAGTACCATAGACCTCATAACTGAACCCCTGCTTCAGCGTACCGGTGCCTCCTACGTCTGCGTAAAGGGGCGGGTAATATGGAATAACAGGAAGATTCCCGCTGGATTTGTAAAACAACCGCTCGCGTCTCCACCTGTAGACTTTTACTGATATAATAACCACTAAACACGTGATGAAGAGGAAGGAAACTACAGCCAGAGCCAAGACTAAGTAAAAAGTCAGGTTGTCATTGTACTCTTTGTCGTGTGTAAAATCAGTGAACTCCGACAGCACTTCAGGGAAGCTGTCCGCCACCGCCACGTTAACAATGACTGTAGCTGAACGAGAGGGCTGCCCGTTGTCCTCCACTATAACAGTCAGTCTTTGTTTGACAGCATCTTTATCAGTGACTTGGCGGATAGTTCTTATTTCTCCATTCTGTAAGCCCACTTCAAACAGCGCCCTGTCTGTGGCTTTCTGCAGTTTATAGGAGAGCCAGGCATTCTGTCCAGAGTCCACATCAACAGCGACCACTTTCGTCACCAGATAGCCCACATCTGCTGAACGAGGCACCATTTCAGCCACCAGAGAGCCACCAGTCTGGACTGGGTACAGAACCTGAGGGGGGTTGTCGTTCTGATCCTGGATCATTATTTTTACAGTCACATTGCTGCTGAGTGGAGGAGAGCCTCCATCCAGCGCTTTGACGCGGAACCGGAAATCTTTGATCTGCTCGTAGTCAAAAGAGCGCACTGCATGGATGACTCCACTATCAGCACTAACGGACACATATGAGGAGACTGGCACTCCGTTAACGGAGGAGTCCTCCAGTATGTAAGAAACACGGGCATTCTGGTTCCAGTCAGCGTCTGTGGCTTTCACTGTGAATATAGAGAGACCTGGTGTGTTGTTTTCTACAATGTAGGCCTCATATGAGGTTCTGTCAAAGACAGGTGCGTTGTCATTCACATCTGAGATCTGCAAGGTGAGAGTGACGCTGCTGGAGAGGGAGGGCACTCCCTCATCAGAGCAGGTCACAGTGATATTATACTCAGAGGCTCTCTCTCTGTCT
>VUQS01074476.1:0-10262 GCA_015108495.1 Heterochromis multidens | reverse complement strand
CTGTAGAAAAGTTTTCTACAGTCATTGCTGTTGACTCACACATTCAGACACCTATACCTGCTCATAACACCTGCCTTTATATACATTCAGTACACCCATTCACAAGTGTAGGCAGCCAGAAACTTAATCCTGTAATGAAGCAGTGCTAGGATGTTCTCAAACTGCTGCTCTGACGTCAGCAACCTCAGACACACACAGAAGACTTACTCATTCACAACCCTTTGCGTTCGGGATTATTAAGTACCTTTAAAACTGCAGGACAACTCTTTGGTATTCTTTTTGACTGCACAGATTTACTAAAACCAACATCCCCCAGGTTACCAGCAAAAACACTTTTTAACCACTATACTAAACAAGCATAGTTTCAAAAACTACCTTAACAATCAGCTCTCTTACATGCATTTATAAGATTTCCATTTGGGTTTGTCAAATAAGTACAATTTCAGATAACAGAAACATAAGACTAACCCTAACCACAAAATACTGGTGTTATGGAAAACATTCTGTCTGGTTCCTGTACTGAGTCCACACCATCGGAACTTAACAACTATCGACCAGTTGCCCTCACATCATATGAAGGTGCTGAAGAGACTAGTGCCTACCTGAGATAACAGGCGAAAACATATCTTCACCCCCTGCAGTTTGCAAATGGACCAAATTTGGGAGTGGATGACACAATTATCTACATTATGCAGCGTGTACTCCCATCTAGATAATAATAGTTGCACAGCAAGGGTCACCTTCTTTGATTTCTCAAGTGCATTTAACACGCACTAGTAGCAGCCGCTGCTGCTAAGAAAGAAGCTATAGGAAATGTCAGTAAACACATGAGAATGGTATGTGAGAATGGACAGTACCTTGTCTGATTAACTGACAAGTGTTTGCTCATAGGGGATTGTCTGATTGTTGGGGTTTTTCTGTATTATTGTAGGGTCTTTACCTTACAATATAAAGCACCTTGAGGCGACTGTTGTTGTGATTTGGCGCTATATAAATAAAATTGAATTGAATTGAATTCTTTTTTGTATTTGTGTTTCTAGCTTTTGTGTGATCTTGCTGATAACCAGACAAATAAACAAACTGATAAAAGTCTTCAACTTCCAACAATGGGTTGAGGTAGATGTATCCTCAACCAGACCTTTCTCACACAGAACCATCACCTTCAAGTACTTACGAGCCCATCTTCCCCTTGAAGTCAAACAAATCCTTGATGTTACTGGTGCTTTTCTTCCAGCTGCAAATGATCTCCTTCCGCCCCATTTTGGCTCTGACGTTGCTGTAGACTCCTGAACCATAGATAACATCAATTATTAACAATTTTGATAGTGTAAACATTTAATTATACACCATACCATGCAATACGTTTCAATATGACGATGTGAAAGTGCTGAGCTAAAGTGTGTCACCCAGTAAACTTCATTCTGTGAACTGCAGTATTCCGGTATATTCTGGTGAACTTTTCATGTCTAACGAAATATAACTAATTCAGTTTAGTTACTATACTCATTACCTCTGGATGTATCACAATAAACTGAATTAAAAATTAGAAAGAGTAAGAAATATGGGATGCACTGTACCTTTGTAGAAAGAGTCAGATTTGAGTGGATATTGTTGAAATAGATCATTACAGTAAAGGATTTTTCATTTATTTAGATATTCAGTGAGAATAACATTCTCCCATTCACATAATATTCTCATATCTATCAAAAAAGTAAAAATACCAAACATTTGCTTGTTCAAGCTAGATGTGAAGCTTTGCTGCATTCTGGGTAAATAATACTGAAACTGATCAAAGCACATGTAATTTATGTATATAATTAAAAGTAATATTCTGAGTTTGGAATATTCTGATGTGTATTTGTCACAGACACTAAAGTCATGTGTTTGTCTTGTGCCATTCTTCCATCTATTTTGTTGCTATAGGATTTACATGGATGTTTAAAAGTTTATTTGAATATATTTTTAAAAACAGTATATTAAAACGGTTGACTACTTTTAGTCTAATAAAGAAGTATTATAATTTTATCCTCAGCATGTAAATATGCACATTTAAACAATCAACTGAAAACCGATTGCATTTTCAGAGAAGGGTCTGAAAATGTGTTGTTATAGTGCTATTAACAAAATAAACCTGCTCATGTCTCACTCTGGACATGGGGAAATGGACAGTAATTGTTTCAGCCAAATAAAAAAGAAAATAGAAACAAAATCTGGTTGAATGTTTGTGGAGAACAGAGAACAAAACCCTAAGCCTACCTAACCCTTCCCTATTTCACAACCCTTAAAGATGTCACCCCAGTTTCCCCTTGTGTTCTTGTTACATAAACAGTTGCATGTCCAAGCCTGTGGTCAGTTCTCACTGGGTAAAGCCCATTTCTTCCTACCAGTGGCAGAGGATTAAAAAAAGCAGAGGATTAGAGAGATAAATAGCTATGGTTACTTAATCTTCACAGGTTATCCACCCTGCCTACCCATTTCCTCCTGTACTCCTTCCATATTCCCAGACAGGACAAAAACTGGGTTGTTTTATTATCCTGGCATTGAAATTGAACTTCCTTGACTATTTGCTGAAATGCATCAGTAGTTGGCAGTGCACACTAAAAGTCATTTTTAAAATTATGACATGTATATATTTTTTTATTTTTCCTGTGTGGCACATTTGATAAAATGCAATAACATAATATTTCACATATGGTGCTACACAAATATATTATTTATGTTATTACAACCCTATGTTAGTCTCCCTAAATTTTACCCATTCTTCTTAGCCTTTGTAAGGAAAAGATTTGGAAAAAATTAAGCAGTTCAGGAATCCCACAATTGAGATGATAGGATATAACATAAAAGACAATAGAAGACTATTAAGATTATTATTAAGACATTATTATTAGATTAAGATTTACCTGGTTTTGTTCCTGAGTAGTTAGATAAAACTACAGTAAAACACAGCAAAGTATGTTTTAATTTACTATAGTAAATTAAGTGCTATTGATCGAAGCTGGAGACAAGATGGTAAATGGACTGGTTCTTATATAGCGCTTATCTACTCTACCGGAGTACTCAAAGCGCTTATTCACCCATTCACAACCATTCATACAAGCACTTAGTGCTTTCTATCTAACATTCACACACATTCATATTCCAACGGATGCATCGGAGAGCAATCTGAGGTTCAATATCTTGCCCAAGGATACTTTGGCATGCAGACTGAAGCAACCTTCCAAGTAGTGCTCTAACTCCTGAGCTACAGCCACCCCGAGTAGGATGTTTTATTAAATGTAAAGTTAAATTCGTTTTCCTATTTACAGTAAAATTACGGTATAATTCTTATGCCAAGCTATTAAAGTTTGCTGCAAGAAGAGCACAGAAATTAGCTCACTAATTTCACTAGTTTATATCAGAGTAAAAATTTTTATTAATTTTAAACATTTATTAGATAACATAGATTACATAGGCATTAAAATTACTTATTTTAATCACCTTAATCACAGAAGTGAAATAAATGTAGCTTTTACCTGAGGAATGGCGCAGAGCTGGTTGAGGTATCCGAGCGTTGACCCGACAGTTTCAAGTGGACTGCCGTTCTTCTTGAGCAGGGGCGGAGCGTCGACCATTCATCTCCTTACATAGTGTTGCATTCAAGGAGTCATGGAACCTGCATTATGCCACCGAGGATCGTGTTTCTGCAGTAGATGAGGCCAGATAGTTAAGTGATAGTTCCAGTTTTATGAAACTGCAAAATAATGATCTTGCTGCATTCAGAAAAATGATTCCTTAACTGTTTTAATTTATTTCGTACATTAATCCATATTTCATAAAACACATTTCTTTCTGTCATGTTTTTAGTTTTCCTGTTAATTTTTTTTCAAAAATTTTAGCAATTTGAAATAATAGGCAAATATGTGTGTTTTGAGTAAATGTATGTGATATTTAACCCAAACCAGTACAAGGTTAATATCTGAATTTATTGCATCCAGGTTATCCATCCATCCATCCGCTTCTGCCTATCCAATTCAGGGTCACAAGAGCCTATCCCAGCTGTCATACAGCAAGAGGCAGGGTACACCCTGGTCAGGTTGCCAATCTGTCACAGGGCTAACACATAGAGACAGACAACCATTTACACTTACATTCACATCTAACCTAGTCCCGTGCATGTCTTTGGACTGTGGGAGGAAGCCAGAGCGCACAGAGAGAACCCACACAGACATGGGGAAAACATGCAAACTCCACACAGAAAGGATCCAGACTGAATTGGAACCCAGGACCTTCTTGCTGTAAGGTGACAAGAAAGAGACTAAATTGTGCAGAATCAAAAATCATGAATGGGTTGTGTAAATGGACATCCCATCTGTTGATTTTATAACAATCAATAACAGTCTGACTGTTTGCTTTCCCTATTCGTTGATCCACTTAAATGTCTGTTCACTGGATTGATTTGATTTCTCCAAAAGGCCTAGGCCTAATGCATCAAGTTTCCATCTGCATAATTTACACTACTACTGCTGATCATTAGAAAGAACATTGTTGTTTTGTGCCCATTTGTTTTGGAAGCAATTCACTTTAAATAATAAAAAATCTGAAGAGGCAATTCCCAAATATATGTTTCTGGGTTGATTTAAGATGATGCATTTATGATTTCTGTAGTACAGAATCTAATTTAAGAGGTGAAGAGAATGCTGCTATTACTGCTATAGCCAAAAGAAACCATTGTTTAACAAACACTTTCACAGCATCAATATCAGCTTTTTCAGTACAGTCCAGTTAAGTACATCGTGTAACACTTTCTTCAACCTGCCCATCCTCACTGGGCATGCTGTCTGCTCATTCCCTAATCTATTTCTGTGTAACCAACATATTTTAAATTTACCAAACACATGGACGGACATACTGAACCACACAGCAGGTGGCAGTGAAACACCACAGAGCTGCTGTTCATGACGCTCTAATACAGACACTGAATATACTGTCTAACCATATGAAAGTTAGCTCTCTACGTATAAAATCTCTTTGATGATGCACTTCGGTAATGACAATCCATCTGTTTGAGTTTATGTCCAGATTTCTACAGCTGTGACAGGTGTACAGAGACAGGTGACAAATCCCCATATTCATGAAATCATTCAAACCAGATTTCCTCATTGTCCCACTACTGTCACACACGGCACTTGCCCACTTGTTAAGAATAATCATGATTTATCTGAGCATGCTCTGCTTAGTGTTGCGGTCAAAATGTGTCAGTTCATTACACAAAGATGTGTTCCATAACATAACTAGTTCATGAATAAGAACCGACCCAAAAGCCCTAACACCATGCATTGCACTTGAGTAGAAGTATCTGTATTTGTTGTGTTTCTACACTCATTAGGTCAAGTTTTTCCTTTAATTTGTTACATGTCCAAAGTCAACACACAGCCAACACATCTTGAAATTTGCAAACAATTGCACTTTTCCACATCTTCATATTCTTCAGCTGTCTCAACATCTCAACTCTGCTGGGTCAAGGTTTACTTCACCAGTGAGAGACAAGCAATTCTGCAGCTCAAGACAATGTTTCTCAGTGGCAGGATATTGATAGCACAGCTAAGCAGATTATGTATTTGTCAACAGCAAAGGCAAAGAGATGCCCAGTAAGCTATTTAACTGCATTATTAGTTATCATAATTAGATTAATATTCACAGAGACAACATATGAGAGAAGACCAAGGTATAAACAAACAACTTAAGACAAGAGACTTGTGCTTTTGTTTATACACAGACATGATTGTGGTTTATGTTAACAGGCTAGGCCCAAACCTTATGTGACCAAAAGGAGAATGTTAAACAACCTTCCACCTTGTCATTAACAAGTGGTCTTAATTGACTTTTTTCAAATCTGTACAATGACCATTTACATTTAGGCAATAAACTATTTGACATGTATTATAGACATTTGAAGAAAAACCAGCCAAGGAACACTTACAGACCTGTTTGTCATAAAGTTTACCTCAGTTAAGCTTTTAGGTTAGATATACTATGTGAGATACACACACAAGTCATTAACATTTTAATTTTGAATTTAACATTTTAATTTTGCCACTGTGTAAACTTTCAACAAGTATCTAATTTTCTTTGACTTAATAACTCTTATTATGATCTATAAACAAACACTGACTTTTCTTCCCTGAGGACTCCTTTATAATCCTAACACTGATTAACCTTTATGCTTACTACAATTTGTACTCCTAGAAGCAATTAGTACTCCTTGTATTTAAAAACCTAAACTTCACCTAAAGTCTTCAGACATGTGATGTGTCACAAACGTTTCAATTGGGACAAAGACAACAAGGGTGGAAGTAAAAGTCACGTGATGATTGTTAACAGTACAGTACATTTCTACAATGCATATGAAATTATTTTGTTTACCACTTGACTATGTGTCAAGTGGTAAACAATGGATGGCTGAATGGGTGGATAGATATGTGTCAAGAAGCTCCTTGAGGTCCCCAAAGGTCCTACTATGAGAACCACTGCTCTAGAATTATAAACAGCTCAATAAAAATACAAATTCTGGCTTTCAAGATGTAGGCCACACTCAGGGGTTGAAGTGGGACACCCTTTTTTTTCCTCATCCCAGTGATGCGTTCAAGGTACAGATGTAAATAAAGGTGGTCGTGGGACTTCAGCATCTAGCTAAAGCCAAAGAAGAAGGCCGAGCATAAACGGAGTAAAGCTGTTTTAAGTCACAGGTAATTTCAAATGCAACTTTTCAAGCAGCTCAAAATATTACCAAACAAACAGTTTCTGCTCAGTATGTCACAAAATGTGTCTGCTAGTTAAACGTTCAGCTGCTGTATTTCCTAGGGAGAGAAAAACAAAGTTAATATGTGACACTATCAGAGATGGAGAAATATGTAAAACAGGACAAGAGAGGAAGATAAGATATGATTTTTAAAGAAAAAGACTGCTCAGGACGTTAAATTTGATCAACTGGAAATTTAAACTTTACATGTCATGTCTTGATTCATTTTTGATCCAGTTTTTAATTCAGATATTGTATTTATAGGCTACATGATGTGTTGCTGAAGCTGTGTTTTCCATGTTGTGAAACATCTTGCAAAACAAAGTGAACTAAGCTAATTTTGTGTTACTCAAAGGTTGCATGAAAATACCAGACATTTTAGTTCAGACTACACTGGTTAGTTTGCAGGACTGTGGTGAAGTTCACAGTGATTCACTATGCTGGACTGGTACAGAGCAGGCTGTTCATGGTCAATGTTAGGTTACATCAAGGGCAGCAGACTTCAGTGATTACTATATACATTATCGATTATTTAATTATTTATTACTTATTTAACCCTTTCATGCATGAATTATAAGGGTTTTCCTGAGTGTTTTTGTATGGAGACATACTTTGGTTTTTGTGTGCATGCAGCATCAGGGCATCTATTGGCATTTTTTGTAAGGCCATGTTTACCACCTGTTAATTAATGCAAACATATTTTTTTGGTTTGTGCTCTGACTGGGCAACAGGTGGCGTTGTACGGGATGATGCATAAGCATCGACTGTGTTGGATGATATGCAACTATAACAACAGAACACATGCATATACAAGAGAACAGCTTTTGAATAGCTGTCCACTGTAGTGACCACTATGTATGAATGGGTTAAAAATAGTTTTTGCTAAGAAACATGACATGACATTAATATTCATAAATAGCAACTAAAAGATTTTGAGTGCGAGTTTTCTGCAGAGAAAGTGGCCACTGTATATGTGGTTTATAAAGGAGTATACCTCTAATTCTTCTTCCAGCTGCTCCCTTTTAGGGGTCACCACAGCGAATCATCTGCCTCCATTTCACATATTCCAGCATCCTCCTCTGTCACACCAACCCTCTGCATGTCCTCCTTCACTACATCCATGAATCTCCTCTGAGGTCTTCCTCTTTTCCTCCTGCCTGGCAGCTCCATCTTCATCATCATCCTCTCTCCCTCCTCTGCACATGTCCAAACCATCTCAGCCTCTCTAACTCTGAGCTGTCCCTCTGATGGACTCATTTCTAATCCTGTCCATGCTGCTCACTCCCAGTGAAGATCTGAGCATCTTCAGCTCAGCCTCCTGTCTTTGTGTCAGTGCCACTGTCTCCAAACCATACATGAAGATAATTGTGGCTTTTACCTGCTCAGAGCAGCGAAAATATAAAGAGAAGCAGAAACTAAACATAGAGACAAAACAGAAACAGCAACGGGCTGCAGTCACAGTCTAACAGCCACATTTCCTGAAGCCCTCAGTCCCTCACCTCAGGGTGAGGAGCATGTGCATGGGGTGGATGGACTGTCCATCACACTGAGAGGTTTCTTCATCATCCTCTCAGACACGTCCAGTCTCAGGTTCTGTGTGTAAAGTATGGACATACTCAGCAAAAACCCAGACCTGATACATCAGCCTGTAAACATGTTTATTTTAACATGGGAGTCTACGGGGACTGACTCACTGCTGCCTCTGCTGGACGTCAGAGGAACTGCAGTGTCAGCTTTCAGGGTGGTGTTGGTCCTCACACAGACTGGAAACCACCGTCAGACTGCAGCTGCTGATGACGTCCGTGCAACGTGACCGAGCAGTGACACTGACCTGCTGCATCATGTGATCACGTGGAGGTGAAACATAATACTGCCCGCCTCATCGACTTCACTGAAACCATGGTAACGAGAATAAACAACACCTGTTCAGTGTGAAACGTGTCAAAAAACAGGAAATTAAAATACCGAGTTCAATGAGCTGCCCCCTGCTGGATGCAGAAGTTCATTACACACTTTGTCCCTCACTCACACTCACACACTCACACAGACACATTTTCCCAGTCTCTGTTGCCTTGGTAACACCCTGGCTGCTGGATGGCCTCCAGGAAACAAAGAGTGAGACGAGGTGAGTGGGAGGGAGGTGTGTGTGTGTGTGTGTTACAGTATGTGTGTGTGTGTGTGTGTGTGTGTGTGTGTGTGTGTATTTTTAAGGATCAGATTTTCCACTGACAGATGGCGCCCCCTTCAGTCTGAAAGAGGAAACAGCTTCGGTCACAGGAAGGAATCAATCAGTCATCAATGACTCGCTGATTGGCTGTGAGTGGACACCGTCCTCCTGTAACAAGTTTAATTAGATAAGAACACACACGCTGTGATGTCATTCAACAAAACTTTATTTACATACTGTCATTTATTTATTTATTTTCCATTCATTTCCTTTGTAATCAAAAGAAAATCCCAGAGGCCAAGAGAAGAACTGCCAATCAGAAGTGAAGGGCTGAAAACAGAGAAGCGCACTAAATGATACTGTATATTATTTAATGGAAGTAACAGTTTAGACAGATCAGACACGAGAGGTTAAGCTCTCAGAAGTTCACCATTATCCAAGACTTCTACACTTCCAGGCCCTGCAGCTGGGAATGGGTGCTGGGATTGTTAGAGAAGTCTTTGGTAATTGTTTGCAAGAAGATGCTCAGATGAATGTGGCGAGGTGATGTGATAAGCCATGTTTATTACCATCTTAATATTAGCCTAAAGATATCTGGTTAAAAATGGCAAAGGCAAAAGTACATAAAAGTTGATCGCGTTTAGGCTCAATTAACTTAACCGGAGTGCACAATCTCGTGTTAAATGTGTTGAACAAAAACTCAGATTACGCTCTGTTGTTTACAGACAAATGAAAAACTGTTTGAAAACAAATGAAATTTCAAGACCACACAGTTTTATTAAAGATAACCTTTGTCTATATGAGTCAGTTTTCAAAGCCAATCAATAGATTAATTACTCATTTTATTGTAAAGACATTTACTCCTCTTCTTCCTCTTGCTAAATAATCTTTCTTTTTTTCCCCTAAACCCTGTCCTGTCTGGCAGCTTTTGCAAACAGAATTATGATCTGAATGCGATGTTGTACCAAACACATTTGCTTTATCTATAAATTCTCTATAGGCTCCTCTTGTTTCCTCGTGTTTTTTTGTATCTGTTTATTTATTTATTTCTATAAGTAGACACTGTTATTACAGTACATGTGTAATATTCAATTCAATTCAATTCAATTTTATTTATATAGCGCCAAATCACAACAAAAGTCGCCTCAAGGCGCTTTATATTGTAGGGTAAAGACCCTACAATAATACAGAGAAACCCCAACAATCAAACGACCCCCTATGAGCAAGCACTTGGCAACAGTGGGAAGGAAAAACTCCCTTTTAACAGGAAGAAACCTCCGGCGGAACCAGGCTCAGGGAGGGGCAGCCATCCGC
>VUQS01074474.1:8918-20160 GCA_015108495.1 Heterochromis multidens | reverse complement strand
TGAGTGGACCAAACATGCACACACCCACACCAGTGTGACTGCGTGCAGTTTCAGGGCTGTACAGGTGGACAACTCACCCACATATAATGAATGTTTTTGTCTTTTCCTCAGAAGGCTCGTCCTGCGATCAGCACGGCAGGAGTGTGCGCTCGAGGTGACATTTCCTGATGATTAGCAGTGTTTTACATGTTGATATGAATGCTGAATATTTTAAATCAGGCCACTTAATTCACAGAGCTCATGTTGTGCTTGTGCTTTGTCCCAGGCGGCCTGTTTGTGGGTCTGCCGGAGCAGATTCCCAGGAGCTCCATGCTGACGGAGGCCGACCTGCAGTACTACATCAGCCAGTACAAAGAGAGAGGCTTCAGGTTGCAGATTTTCCACAAAACTCCCTTTGATTGTGTGTCTTTGTGCCCAGCCACCAAATAATATTCATATTTATTACATGGAAGCATCCGCTGTGATGGGTGATTTCTGCACAGCTTTTTTTTTAAATGAGTGCCAAACCGCTGATATCCAGAGATTGTTATTTTAATAACATCCTGCAGTTCCTACTTTTACGTTTGTGGCACTAAACTGAATATTTGCAGGTTTTAGACCCCTGGTCAGAATCAACTTGATAGCTTAATAAGAAAAAAAATCCTGAACAGTCAGTTAAATTATACTGTTCTCTGGCCAGTAAGTGAGTAATCCCTGTTTTATTTCACAGGGGGCCTTTGAATTGGTATCGAAACAGTGACGCAAACTGGAAGTGGATGTGTTCCCGACCCTCTGGGAAGGTTTGTTACAGTGCAGTGTCACATAAACATCTTATAGGCTGTATATTAAAGATGGGCTTAACCTCGAGGTCGTAAAAATGAAGCCAATGCAGAATTGCTTTAAACCTGCATTCTTTCTAATGACCAGCAGGGGGCATCTCTGCAGTCATAATGGAGGACAAATCAGACTTGTGGACTTGTTAACCAATGAGTGTGCGGAAGCCCTCGTATTCACAGTCAGATCCACGTCTGTGACATTTGAGATTTGAGCTTTAAAATTTCTACAGTGATGTGCAAAAGTCTTGAGCCATCCCTTGTTTTTTTTATATTTTGCTAGGAAAATGTGTAATAGGTGCAACACTTTATTGAAATGTCCCAAAACACATCATATGTTCCCATTTCTTTAATTGAATCTATGAAAAATGTCAAAGATAACACAGTTTGACAGACATAAAATAGTATTTTTGCACCAACAGGGTGATTCCCAAAGAGATATTAGCTGAAAACTTGGCATATCTCAGCATGGTGTGAAGTGTGTCCTTAAAAAATGTGAGGAAACTGGACAAGTGGAGGACAAAAGAAGAAGTGGCAGGTCTAAAAACAAAACTATCTACAGCCGATGAACAGTATCTGAAAGTCACGTGCTTAAAAATAGGAAAAAATCCAGCAAAGACCTGACACAGGACCTCAGAGATGCATCTGGACCTTCAGCTGATCAGAAATAGTCTCAGTGGAAAGGTGGCTGTCACTAAAATCAATGGAACAGGTCGGATGAAGTGATGAGTCCAAATTTGGAATTTGTGGTTCAAATCATCATCAGTATGTACTGATAAGGTCAAGAGAGGGTTACAACAGTGAGTGTCTGTCATGGTTTGGGGCTGCATTTCAGTCAGTGGTGTTGGGGATCATGTCAAAATTGATGAAATTACAATTACAGAAAAGTATTTTGATCCACCATGTAATATTATCTGGAAAGCTTGTGATTGGTAACAGCTTCATTTTTCAGCATGACAATGATCCCAAACACACTGCCAATGCAGTAAAAACATACCTGGATAGAAAAAACACACAGTGGAACACTATCAGTCATGGATTGGCCTCCCCAGAGCCCGGACCTCAACATTCTTGAAGCAGTGTGGGATCATGTTGACAGAGAACAGAACAAAAGGCAGAAACATCCAAAGAAAAGCTTTGAATGTCCTTCAAGAAGCCTGGAGAACTATTCCTGAAGACTACTTAAAGAAATGACAAGAAAGCTGCCTAAGAGAGTTCAGGCTGTGTTGAAGAATAAAGGTGGTATGATAAAATGATGTACTGTAAATATTTATATTTGTATTACTTTCACATTTATATTTCTAGATTCATTTTTATTTATTATTTTCCCTTTTGAAGGTCCAATCTTTTTATTATTCTGTTTTTCTTTTTACATTTCAGCTTCAGTACGCACATGAGGGGGAATGTCATTAATTTAGCTAAAACTGTCAGTACTGTTTTTAACAGTAAAAAGTTGGAAAGTGAATGCATCAATACAAAATTTAAAAAAAGAACCACGTTTGGCAGATTTGGTCCTCCATATCCTGATCTCCCTGACGACATAAATTTTACATGTGTGTGTGTTTTAGCTGCTGATGCCGACACTGATGCTGACGGCAGGTAAAGACCCCGTACTGCTACCTGCCTTTTCCAAGGGAATGGAGGACTTGGTAAGAAGAAACAGCACTGAGACAGTCAGCTGAGTGATTATTGGTTCTTGGAAGTGAATCTGATGTTTGTTATTTATTAAATGAAGATGCCAAACCTAACCAGAGGACACATCGAAGAGTGCGGACACTGGACACAGATGGACAAACCGGCAGAGACAAACAAAATCCTGATATCCTGGCTTAAAGAGGCGCACGAGAAGACCGAAGGTGGTACTGTGGCACCCAAACTGTGAGGAAGGAAGGAAGGGTTCTAACAAGATTAATCATTGTGGCAAGTAAAAGTTTATTTCGAACAACTTAGTCTCTCACAGGCAGTTTTAAGAGTGAGTAAAACTGAAAGAGCCTCCCATGAGAAAGTGATCAGACAGAAACTGATGTGATTATAAATAAGCACCCATGTGCCACCAACAGGGAGGAAAACATTCTGATAAAACATGTTCAAAAACAGAGAAAAACTATACTACAAAGTAACAAAAACGTTGAGTTTCACAGGATTAAAGCCACTGATGGGAAATATCAGAGTTCCAGAGAAAGGTTATGATATCTTAACAAAAGTGTGTATAAAATCTCATTATTTTAATCAAACAGTATAAACATTTTCTCTTAATTGTGCCACTTTCAAATAAAGTTAACGTCATCTTACCATCCCATCCTGTCTGATCTTTTTTTTTTTTATTATTTTGATTGTTTTGAATGCTCAACTTTAAAAAGATTTTTTAAATAAATTTTTTTTTCCTGTAAATTAAATTAATGAAATAATAATAATAATAAAAAAAGCGCATATTACATTAACTACAGGCAATCCAGAAGGAAGGAAGAAAGGGAAATGGGACGGAGTAGTGAACAGAGGGTGGAAGACAGGAAAGAAGGAGGGATATAAAGGAAAGGAGGGAAGGGGAGGGAATGATTAAGGGAGGAAGTTTGAAGGAAGGAAGGGAAGAATAAGGAAAGGTAGAAAGGATGAAGGGAAAGTGAAATATGGAGAGGAAGGATGTAAGGAAGAAGTGAGGGAAAGAGAGGGAATGGTAAAGGGGATGGAAGGAAGGAACCAATGAAGGAATGATGACAGGAAAGAAGGACAATGGGAAGAATGAGGAAAGGGTGAAATATGTAGAGGAAGGAAGGAAGGATGTAAGGGAATAGAAATTGTGAGGGAAGGAAGAATGGAAAAAGGGAGGGGAAGGAGGTCTAAAGGAAGCCAGTAAACAGGAGTTAAAGGGAAAAAGGAAGGAAAGGAGGGTTGACGGAAGGAAGGAAAAAATGAAAGAAAGGAAAAAAGGAGGGACTGAGGTAAGGATAGAAAGAGAGGAGAAGGATTCATTTAAAAACTTCCCTTCTTGTTTTTATGATTGTCGAAATCTCGAATGAGCCTGAAACACAGGCTCAAACTCAGAGAAGAACGGCGCCCTCTGGTGGTGGAGATGAGAGCTTAACTGACTCACAGCTTTTTCTCCTTGAACGGTTTCTTCCAGGCCGGCATGATGTGCTGGTAGATCTCATCAATCTGCGCGCACACACACACACACACACACACACACACCAGCTTTAAGCACACTTCACTGTAAATAAACAGCAGGTGGCGCTCTTCCCTCAGCTCACCTGTTCAGACTTCTTTACTCCATATCTGAAAAGTGTTGCCTGGTGCTCGCTGTTGTGAAACAGGATGTCAAAGGTCACCTCACGGCCCATCATGTCCTCGATGGCAGGCTTCACCACGCTGTGGAAGTCCCGCGGAGGGTGTGTGTCATCCAGCATGTTGTTGACCTGATTTAAAACAGACTTTAAATGATTGTTTTTAACAATCTCATCCTTATTTTAAACCATGTGGGCTACCTTGTATTTCTTCCCCAGAAGCTCCAGAGGGTCCAGTTTGATCTCTGACCTCAGAGCTCGGCCATATAGCAGCAGCTTGGTGTCTGAATCTGATGGACAAAGACAAGAAATCAACTTTTTTTTCCCCCCAAAACTGGTGGCTACATGTTAAAAAGAAAGAATAAGACAGATTTCCAGAGAAGGATCAAGAAAAATAAAGTTCATCTGTCATATTATGACCTCTTTCACATGATTTCAGGGACTTAAGACTTGATAGGAAGAAAGATTTTTATTTTTTATTTTGTAATGTTGGCATTTTGCATTTATTTTGCAAAATCTAAAAAGTTGCTGATCAGAAATGTGAAGAGTTTTAAGCAAACATCTACTCTAGTTTGTTGAAATGTGAAAAACTGAGCTGATCCTTGCATCTCCCAGTGTTTTAAAAATATTTCAACCTCTTCCCGGTAGAAATCATCACATAAAAAGTACAAACCCTGCACCCTCACAACATTTTCGTGTTTCAAAGATGAAAAATGTCCTCCTGAATTTTTACATTTTGCTGAATCTGAGATTTTTAGACAAACTTCCATAATAAACTCTTGCTGATTTTCATTGTTTAAGACACTTCTACAAAATAATTTCATTTATTCTTACTGCTCCGGCAGATTTTCTTTTCACTTGTAAGACTTTAAAAAGTGCCTTTACAGTAGGAAAACACCAACCTCGACACGTCAGGTGAGCAATGTAGGGAACCCCATCCCTCTCTCCATAGAACACTCCAAAATGAGAGAAGTATTTGTTCCTGGGATACTCCACAATGTCCCCTGGGAACAACTTGGGGTGGGAATTTTTCTTTATAAAAAGAAAAAGAGAGAGAGAGAGATGAAAACCACAAAGTTACCACAAACCAGCACCCTGCGGTTCTGCTGAAACTCAGCTTTGGAAAAGGCAAAATCAGAATCCCTTCAAAACTAGTCCTCATCTCCACAGATGATGACTTAACTTCAAATATCTACAGTAGATCTGGATCCACACTGCTTTTTCAGCTTTGCAAGTATTCAGTTAGTTGTGCCAGGAAGGGGATTTTTTTTTTAACCACAACAAAACCTGAAGTGAGTACAGGCAGGGAAACACAAGCACTTATGCACTCTATTACTTTTGAGCAAGTATATTGCTTCTACTTTCGTTTCTATTCATCTTAAACATCTTGAACTCCCAGTTATGAAACATTAAGTGCAAATCTTATGGTGTTAATAATAAACCAACCCATCAGGTCTGCAGTTAGACGTTTTAGTATGAATCCAACCATAGACTGTATATAAAAGATGGATATAACCACTGAGATATAGTGCATTAGTTTGTGAAGCCTCCAGCTGTGCGTTTTGCCTCTCACCATCTTAAAAATAGAAGTGACAGAGTTACAGCTGACTGAGAAATGCTCATAGGATACTGGTATGTCAATGACCAGTATTCAGTAAGATATTAAACAAGTGACTGATAAAAGGGAGTTTTTCCTTTCCACTGTCGCCAAGTACTTGCTCATAGGGGATCATCTGATTGTTGGGTTTTTCTGTATTATTGTAGAGTCTTTACCTTACGATATAAAGCACCTTGAGGAGACTGTTGTTGTGATTTGGCACTATATAAATAAAATAAAATTGAATTGAATTGAATTGAATTGCTTGAGACCACAAACTCATCAGGAAAATCTTTACTGAGGTCAACATTTAGGCTTGTTCTAGCAAACAGAAGTGGTTTAAAGTGCCTGAGTTGAAGACTAGCACCACCTGGATGACTGACAGGGGACTTATAGATCTGTGTTAATCTACACTGTAGGCACATCGTAACCGCAAATCCTTCTTAAACCCTACACTGTAGCCTACACCATAGTCTACACTGTAACGTGATGAGCACCTCCCTAGGATGTCCAGAAGATGTTGAGATACTCCACTGAAAAACATAACTGAAATTGGTTCATCCTCTGGAAATCATGTGTAACAGATCTGTGCCAATTTATCATGTGCATGTTGAGATATTTGGGCTTTAAATGGGTTTGGATTCATCACCTGGACAGCATGATGAGTCTGAAATGAATTTCTGGGTATTGGTGCGGTAGCTGCTTAGAAATTTCACAATTAAACTAGAAGTTCAACCTTTCAGTGCCTCTACAGAAAAGCAGGATTTGTGAATGTGCTCAAAATTTCATCTGAATTATTTAAATTTGGACTAAAACGGTGAAGGGTCGTATAGATGCTGACATTTTTTACTTTAACTTTACGGAAAAAGAAAAATCTGAAAGTGGAGAAGACGGAAAACGTCCAGCAAGGTGCAACGGAAAAGATAAGAAGTTAGTTAGTTACTTAGTTGGGGAGGACACTTCTAAGAAATAGAAGGGGTGATTTTTCTTACCCATTAATGTATAGTCTATTAATCTAGTTATGAGCATTTTTGTACCTTTTGAGATTAAAATGAGTACCAAAGATAAAGTTGTGAAAGAAGGGTTCAGGAAGTCACGCTGATTTTACTTTAAATCCTTCTGTGGTGAATTCAGCAGCTATTTTCTCATTTAAAGTGCTTAATGGTCCATTTGGTGTTCTTTTAAAGGAATTAAAGAGCTCACTCAAAGCTACAAAGTTATCATAATTAACCATTAGTATATAATTAACCAAAAGTGAGATTCTAGAAAAAATATTGGTCATACTCACCAGGCCCATGGATTAAGGATTAAGGTATTCACTGCGGCTCTCTTTGGTCCTTTCTGAAAATAAATCCACAGCACACGCACACAGGAACCCAGCATGATTTACATACAGGCTGTACTCATGTGATATGATGCAGCTCCTCAGTCTGCCACTGTCACAGTACACTGACCTCGTTCCTGTCACCCCTTATCACACCTACAACATCGACTCATTTAGTTTATTTTTCTTCTTTATAAATATTTTTGCTAGATTTGATCTTTTCTTGGCATCACCTTGGGGCTGATTTCATGTCTCATTGGACACTTCTGTGGTTTTTAGATGAGGTGCTTCATAGCAGACGGCCATGAGTCCCTCAGTGTTCCCCATCCCTCCACCTCTGGGCGTGTGAAGCAGGTGTTTCCTAAACAAAGGCTAAAAGAGGAAGTAGCTTCAATCAGCCTTATTTTTTTTTTTAATTTATTTATTTTTTTTTAGCAGAGATAAGTAAGCAGAGTGAGCAAGAAAGAAAGGCCCAGAAGCACAGAGGGAGTCTCAGCTCACAATCCCATGAGACCCTCGAAAGGACTCATTTTAGATCTTTTATTCTGAGTGCTACACATCACATCATTGTTGTGTTTTTCTACAGTTCCAGGCACCAGATGTTCTACATTAATGCCCTGAAAAGTGCAATCAAGTACACGAAACGTCAGCATCAGCCTGATGTAATGTGATGGCAGATATTAAGCAGAGACCATCGTAGCATGAAACCAGTGAATTCTCAGTCCACACCCAACCACGCCCTGTTTATACGCCCGATAAAGAACTACTTAAATGAGGAGTTACAAATACATTACATATTAAAAAGACTAATAATAATAATAATAATAATAATAATAATAATTAATAATAATATTAGGTCTTTTATGACCAAACTCGCTTTAATTTCTCTCTTTGATCAAGCTAAAAATCGCAGAAACAGAAAAAAAAAAAACTAGAAATCCTCAAACAGAAATGGTTTGTTTTGCAAAAGGATGTCACAATTTAAAGCTCTGCTCTGTGTAAGCATGTCATTTAACCACAGGATATTTGTGGCACAGAAAGAGCTGATTTTCAATATTCTAAAATAACCTTTAAAATTTTGAAATGCCCTTTTGCAGGAACAGACTTTTTTTTTTTTAATTAAAGTGATCAAAGTCATGAATTGGTTAGAGTTAAGTCACAACCTTGACAGAAGAAAAGATCAGGAAGAGAAAGAGGACAAAAAAATCATTTTCTAAGAATAAAATCACAACTTCAGGATAAAATTAGACACCAGCTACGTTATTAGGTCCACCTGTTCAACCGCTCATTAATGCAAATATCCAATCAGCCAATCACATGGCAGCAACGTGGTCAAGACGACCTGCTGAAGTTCAAACTGAGCATCAGGATGGGGAAGAAAGGTGATTTAAGAGACTTTGAACATGGCATGGTTGTTGGTCTGAGTATTTTGGAAACTGCTGATCTACTGGGATTTTCCCACACAACCATCTTTGTTTACAGAAAATGGTCCATAAATAAGAAAATATCCAGTGAGCAGCAGTTCTCTGTGAGAAAATGCCTTGTTGATGTCAGAGATCAGAGGAGAATGACCAGAGTGCTTTGAGCTTATAGGAAGGCAACAGTAACTCAAATAATCACTCGTTACATCCAAGGTATGCAGAAGAGCATCTCTGAAACAGCAGCAGAAGACCACACCAGGTGCCACTGCTGTCAGCTAAGAACAGGAAACTGAAGCTACATTTCACACAGGCTCACTAAAAGATTGCCTAATCTGATGAGCCTCAGTTTCTGCTGCAGTGGTGAACATACAAAAAATACATTAAAAAAAAAAAAAAATCAGTGACACATTTTAAAATGTTTCACTTTTATTAACCCTTTCTGATACAGCACGAGGTAGCCACTCGGAGTACGTTTTCAAACCCTTCACCCAAATATATAACTCCTGTTTCTTTAACATTACAAGCGTCACAAGCCTGATAATCAACTTTCCTTTATGTTGAATGTGTTGGCTGGAGGAGGGCTGGAGGAGGGCGGGTGGTGCTCTTTGACCGTCAGTCAAACATCTCCACACACATCTTGAGTAACCAGGCAGACATGCTGGAAAATGACAGCCCCAAACTAATCAGACCTGAAAAACCAGATCGACGGGAACCAAACACACACACACGAAAAAAAAAGTCCAGGATACACACCCCCGACCCCTTCATGACATCCACTTAAAGCTTGTGAGATGCTGAGCCGCCCTCTCTCCGAAAAAATAGATCCTCTGTAGAGAAAAAATACACCTCTCAGTTCATCAGAATCAGACTGGCTTCATGACACATTGTCCTCTGACTGCATTCATCTGAGAAGAGACCGACGTGTCGATCTCACCCTCGCTGATTTAAAGTCCGTATACATGTGTGCAACACATACACACACACATTAATGCCCCTTTATAAAGTCAGTGCAGCATTACAGTCGTTCAGTCTGTCAAAGGCACCTGAGTTTAGCTCCAACCCGAGCTGGAGGTTCACCAGTGTATACACAACACACTTATACACACACAAACACAAACTAATGTAAAACAGTCCCTTTTTCTGTTAAATAAATGCGACACCACACTGGCTCGAGCATAAGACAATGTTTTTACCTGTTTGAGAAGTTGGATCTTCTTTTATTTGTTTTCCCTGCGGGAGCTCCTGACAGACAAATACATTCATGATGCGTGAAAACGAGTTCCCGGAGTCTCCCCACGTTTTTAACGCGGAGAGAAAATCTGTCAAACAGCCAACATTAATGACTGCAACAAACAACGAACTCAAATGGATTGTGTTAAAAAAAAAAAAAAAAGACACACTAATGTGGGCGTCTTACTGGCTTTTACCTGAAAAGGCTTCACTGTCCTCAAAAACAGAAGTCAGAAAGCTGAGTCATCCTATAGCCGGGTCAGTGTGGCGGGATAAAATATTGTTGTGTAGTTTGTGGGTTACAATCAGTTTTAAAGTGTGGCTCTGCTCCAGTTTTACTGCCCGTGTTTATCCTGATTAATGCTGCAGCGATTAGTCGAGTAACAAAAAAAAACTGACTGAATCGTATCAAGATCCTTCTTTACTCTCACCTAAATTCAAATGTCTTGTTTCGTCCAATCATAGACTGTACATAAATGATGGATGTAGCTTCTAGCGTGAAGCTAAAGAGAAAGTGCCTTAAACTGCATTCTTTCTAATGGCCCGCAGGGGGCGACTCCACTGGTTTCAAAATTAAGTCAAACTGTTTGTGAGAGCTCAGCTTCAGGCTTCACAAAGCACTAAGTGATGTCATAGTGGCTACGCCCATCTTTTAAAGCATGTGTCTGACTGACAGTCTAAATATTTTTAAATATTTAACTTTATTAACACTCAGCAGGAGGTTCCCACACTTGGAGAACGTGGACAGTCAATTTTTGCCTAAAACACTGAACTGATTATAAATATTTTTTGCTGATCGACTAATCGCTACAGTCATTTCTGTCTCACACAGACACACAAATACACACAGACACAGTGTAACACACACAAACACACACACACACACACACACACACAGAGTATCTAAGAGTGCTCCTGTCCCTGACTCTGGCTCTCCTGAGTGTCTTTGCCCCAGCTGAGGCCGTTGATGGGCGTGTGTTTGTCCCAGCTGTCCGTGTTGTGCCCGTGCTTCCTCTGGTGGCGTTTGTAGTTGTCCCAGTGACCCGTGGTGTAGCCGCACTCGGCACAGGCGTACGGCTTCTCACCCGTGTGCCGCAGCATGTGCCTCTTCAGGTTCATGCTCTGGTTGCAGGAGTAGCCGCAGATGGCGCAGTGGAACGGCTTGGCGCCCGAGTGGATGCGCTCGTGGCGCCGCAGGTTGGCCAGGTTCCCGCAGGCGTAGCTGCACGACGGGCACTGGTAAGGTTTCTCGCCTGTGTGCACGCGCAGGTGCCGCTTGAGGTTGTCGAGGTGCGAGGAGGTGTAGGGGCAGTGTGGGCAGCGGTGAGGTTTCTCCTCCGAGTGGATGTGGGAGTGACGGGCCAGGTGGTTGGGGTAGTGGGACAGGAAGGGACAGTGAGGGCAGCGGTACAGCTTGGTGCCGCGCTGACCGCGCCGGGATCCCCGAGACACGTCTGGGCTGCAGGGAGCCCTGGAGCCGTCTTTGGAGCAACGGCGACACACCTGGGAGAAAAAAACAAAAAACAAAAAAAAAAAAAACAGAGCAGATGATGAGAGGAGACATCTCCTGAGGTCAG